>JAULCE010019343.1:0-14071 GCA_032359355.1 Macoma nasuta | reverse complement strand
GACGCACGACGGACGCCGGACAATCCAAGTATTCCAATAGCTCACCCTGAGCTAGCTCAGGTGAGCTAATAAAAAAACAACATGTTTACAAAATTCCAGATGTGTTTTACAAAAGTGCGTCCATTTTGTCAATTATTTCCAATATTTTTCAAAAAGGGCTTTCCTATTGCGTTTTAATTAGCACAGATGCAAGAAATTTGCCTTGAATGTTAATTCTGATATGTATTCAAAAATGGCACTGATATCGATGGTATTAGAATTCAAAATGGCCACCAAAAATAAAAAATGGCCACCAAAACCAACATATTTTGTCTATACATAAAATGACCACTGTTCAATATTAGACCATGCAAAACACATGTACATCTATATGAATTTGCATTTGATATGGTAACGTTATATCACAACTAATATAAATAGCTGTTACTTTCTTCTCAAACGTCCTCATCAGTCTCCTCATCAATTTCTATATCTTCATCTATTTTCATATTTTCACACGATTCATCCTGTTCACTGCATGAGCAAACTCTGTGAAAAAAGTCCAATTTTCCTGCATTTGCATTGGTTTTTGGAACAATGCGTGGGTTTGCATCCGCATTAAACCAACTGTGTAATGGCTTCTGGTGCTGGTGGCAAAGGGGTCATAACTTCCGTGAAAGTGCCATCTAATAAATTCCATCCATACATCTGAGGTGATGGAATCTTAGGATCGGCAACGATGTCATTGTTCCATATCATAACTTGATAATGAGCTCTGGGGAGGGCTGGCAACAGTGCCGCTCTGGTTTGGGGCAAGCTTTCGTCTAAGGCTTGTTTTCGCTTAAACAACCACCATCTGGCATCGGCTACATTTGTCAGTTAGGTTCCAGCAATATACAGCTTGCAGACGAATGCTTCAAGTGCATATATAGTTTATAGTTGACTCAGAGATTGTTTCTGTTGCACATAGCTGTGTCAGAGCACGGACAATGTCTTCACCATTATCAAGTTGCTGCAATACTTTCCAACAGGTAATCTTGCCTATACCTCCAAACTTCTTAGTTATATCAGCTCCAGTAAGAGCATGAAAACCCGAAAGTGCTGCAGCTTTTGATGGGCCAAAAGCATCGTAAATCATGCAGTGACCATGCAGGTGTCCAATGCAAGATTTGGAAACCGTCTTGTTACCAAAACTAAAGCATCAATGTCTGGAGAGTAAATTCGCACAGTTTTAGCACCTTCATTTGACATGTAAACGTTAAACAGCATGTAGCATACGTTTTGTGTCAGCCTCTTCTTGGAAACTTTCTAGGTTCTCTTCTCGATGAGAAGCGCCAGCTTTGTCACGCCAAGCCACAATACCACTTTTCCCATTATCATTTGTATGATCAAGAACCTCCTTAGCGAGGTAGGAAGTTAATGCGTCCTTTGTGCAAGAATGCGAAAGTAGCTGTTTCATATTTAATTTGCCTACAGCTGTGAAGTCGATGATGTGGTAAGCTATGGCCTTGCCTCCTGCTAGCCACCTGTTACGTGTTGATGTTTTCAATGATACTACAGTCACATCATACCTATCAAATACCAAAGGTATTTCATCATGTTTATTATACTTCTTCCAAAATCCATATATTAAACGAAAGGCAAGCTGTTTGCATGTCTTAATCCATGGGGGCTTATCTGGTCTTTTTACTTCTGCCATTCCATCAAAAATGGTTACACTTGTGTGACCCTCTTGGAAAATGATATTATCTACTTCCATTTCTTCGTCAATGTCCATGACTTCAGTCTGCGTATCGGGTGACTCAAGAATGCCCATCAGGTCACTTTTGGATGTGACATGTAGAAGACTCCCAACAAGAGCAAACAAAACTCTTGGCACCACGGATAACTCATAGATCCCGATGTTTTGCTGTAGTTCAATGTTGCGTGCTTTTGAAACCACTTCTAAGCGGGCAAATAATGCTCGGTCTTTGGTGAGCTCGACGACTTTGTCACCATCTTTGACCTTCAATGTTTTGTTGTTGGAAGACCATGTGTGAAGTTTTCGCTTTGTCATTGGTGACCATAGGTTGACCTGATTAGTGATAATTCTGGTTTCAACAAACTTGGCTACCATTGCGTCCAATTGTATTCCTCTGGATGATGTCATGCTGAATTGTGTCAGATATGACAGCCTTTGTCACCATGTTGACAATATGGGCATAGTCATTTGCGAATGAAGCACACAACTGCTTAATAGAGTCCCTCAATTCGAGCACGTTATTTTCCTGTCTCTTGGTCATGGTATCAGAAAGCTCGCGATGCGTTGTTCTCATAGCATATTTTAACCAAGCCATTTCTCGAGCTTCGTTTGCAATATTTGTGAGTTCTGGTGCTGCAAGAAAGAAATTAGTGAAAGCATTTGGGTTTTGTGTTATGCCGACTAAACCACCACTGACTTTCATCATTCTATGGATCTGCTCCAATGCATGATCGGCCCCGATGGAACAAAATGGGATGTTGTTTTTGTTCACCACCCAGTTTCCTTCAGCAAACTCCTTATATATCGCAGGGTCGGACTAGCAGGGGTTAGGTAGACTGGGATTAGCCTGGCATAATTATGTTTATCATGAGCAAAATAGTATTTTAAGAAACAATTCGTTGCTTCAAGATGATGATCCCAGTTTGCTGTTCTTACTGCTCTTATAAACTTTAAAATCTCCAATACCATCTGCATGTAGTGTAGTATTGCCTGTCCAAGTGGTTTCTGTCGTTCATCAAACACTTTCATCAGCTGGGGAACTCTTAAGTCATTGAGAGTTTTCTGAAAACTGATATGCGCATTCTTCACATTTTCGCTATCCTGCGTTCGACATCCATCCTTGAGGTCATATCTTCACACTTATTACATACATCTGGATGTTGAGAGAGTAGCGCATCACCATATATCATAAAGAGAGCTTGCAGTGAGGTCATGTGGGCTTGAATGCCTCGCTTAACATGTCTTCCTTCAATGATTTGTTTTACAGTTGCTGTTCCGTAGAGACCAGCTTCTACCCAGCACAGTTCTAAACTATGTTCCAATTGAATGTTGGGCTTGTTTTAAGGCAGTGGGGAGTGTTTGTCATTCATGAGCTGGACAGCTATTAATGAAGGTACGTGTCAACTAGTAAGTGGTGTGCTTTTAGGGAGAATTGGGTTGTATTCTGCCCATCTTAGAAATACAGGTCCAAAAATGACTTGACCGAATAACCAAACAAGATCATCATTACAGTAGCCTAGAGGTTCTTTTTCTTCACATAGTTGAAAAGTTGGATAGGCTGGACTAGGTGGCTTCGGGCTCTTTGACATGCAGCATTGTGGCAAGTTGACTTCAGGTAGATCTTTTATTGACCTTGCGTGAGTTGAATCTGATAAATTCAAACGAGTTACGACATCTTTGGAATCACGCCTTTGATATATTACCATAGCTGTTCCATGAAGTGTATTCTTCCCATTCTGTGTATCTTCGTGAAAGTCCACATTATCTATTGCAAAGAAAGTTCCAGATATCTGGGTCTATAATCTGAGAAGTCGCTCATACGACACCGATACACCAAATTTGTGCAAGAGATTGATGATTTTCTTACCCCGTGTTGCTTGGCGAATGGAAACTCCTATAGCTAATTGCTGTGGTATTTCATGATTTCTAGACTTACTTGATTTATTCTTTGCTTGAAAATCTGACAAGTGCAGAGACATTGTCATCTGTGCAAGGCTCTTGGCCTTCTTATCAACTACTGCTGTTTTGACTTCTGATGAAAGGTTATATTTTTCATCCTGCAAAACCCATCTGTAAAATGTATAAAGCTCCGTGGGGGAAATGTTCATCGGTAATATCATCGAAGGAGCCACGATATTTCCATGTATCTGCGTTTAACATTGCCTTTCTTAGAACAGCAGCAGTATCAAACAGTGTGTTTGCATTTTAATTTATGGCTTTATTGCGCATATCGTACATAATTTGTATTGCTTCATCTCTTGTACATTTAAGACTGACCAGCCGTGACCTATTTTTCTGTTTAGGAGAAGCGAATTCGATGCTTTCAATACCTGATTGCATCAACTGTTGTATCTTTGAAAGTTTACGTGATTGGTTTGGAACACAATTAGCTATACATATATTTTCGTAAGCTTTATGCAGATTTGACAGAGGGGTTAATTTTTCGTCTTACAGTGCCTCTTCTACCACACTCAACAATTCAATATCCGCTGCAATTTCATTATTTACCCCGTCGTGAACTTTAAGTTGACATGTTTCTTGTGGGCGGGGCACATTGGTAACGTTCGTTAAATAACATTTCTTATGATAAACAACATCAATGGCATGAGCGTCATTTGGGTCAATTGCTGTACTTAACTTTACTGCCCATTTCTTATTGTCAGACTTTTTTATGGCAGCATGAAGATTTATACCAGCTTCGTCAGTCCGAAGAGTAATAGAAGGATTATTTTTTGCTTCACAGAAATAGCAGACAGTTGTGTCAAAAGGAGTTGACTTGGAACGTGTAAATGCATGGTCACTTGTTGATGACAAACCATCTTCAGGCTGAACATCCAAGCGGCGTGCTTTCCTTAATACCTGTTTCTCAAATCGTTCCTTTGCTCTCTCGTACAACTTTATTTGAAGTATTTTCGTAGCAAGAACGGTGCCAAGATGCGCCTTGTGCGTTTAAGGAATCTGACGTTTCTTGAGAAAGTCTGCGACTAACAGCTGGAAAATCTTTCTCACCGTAGGTTGCCAATTCTTTGATTACATTCAAGGGTTTCTGATAATCATGTGGCTTTTCAACAAGGTTTTTCAGACGAGTTTAGCTGACAAATACAGCAAAGTTTAAAGTCTGTATCTTGCATAGAAGCATGTGTATCAGATGGATCTACTGTAGCCATAGTTTTGCTGTAGTATGTCAAATACGAGGCGATTGACACATGGATTAGTCTACTAATAACAACATACTACAAGGACACTAGAAAATCCGACTGTTGCCTAACTGTGGACTCTATATATCTACATAGACAATAGTAAATATGGAAACAACGCGGACAATAGAAAACTCTTTTGACCCGTGAGTACGCATTTCTCTTCGGGACTTTGCCGAGTGAACAAGTACATTTTGATGCACCTTAGCCTTGCTTATGTAGTTAATTATTTCTTCCAAATGCTATTTTTAGACTTATCCACTCGGAAATCATCTTATAAAAATGGCAATTTATAACAGAAGCAGTAAGGCATCGATGGTTAAATAGTGTTTCATTTCAAACAGATTATAGTTGTATAAAATGTATTCTTAATTGAACCAATTTCCGAGTGCTTATGAATGATGTTACCTCATGCTATATCCCATACTAGAATGAACATAATCTTTAGCGGCCATTTTAGATTTTCGTGGTCATTTTGATTTTTTTTAAATAATCCAAATAAGTGCAACTATATGCCTACATAACAGAAATAATATTCTAAGTCTTAATCGCATGTTTCTGTCTCGATAAAATCACAATGGGAAAGCCCAGTTTGAAAAAACAATGGAAATAATGGCCAAAATGGACGCCATTTTGTAAAACAAGATGGCCGCCTTCTGACGCATCTGATTTTTTGTAAACATGTATTTTTCTTTTATATGGGGTCTATACAACATGTTAGGATAGGTGGGACATTGTCTTCATCAAAAGGCCACGGGATTTATTTTAAGGGTAGTTTGCCCCCTGACTATTTCTTTCAGTACTTTATAGTCTACTTTTAGCCATATTGTAGTTGTTCTCAAGTTCAATTTCTTCCTTTTTCCACGTTAAACCGATTTCATACCTGGACGAATTTGAATCATTATTTACACTCTTCTCTGTAGAATAAAGTAACTCTTGATCTTTTTTGTCAACACAGTCTCATTTATGCCACTTTCTCCAACTTCCCAGAAGCTTCTTACTAAATTTGCCAATTCAGCATGTTTTCATGAGCGAAGTATGTATGGAATGTTTGCTGTGTTTCATTCTCAAAACATCCTACACAAGTCCACCCCAATGGAGTCAGCCTTGCTATTGGTTCCCCTGGTCGTCCACAAACTTCATATAGAGGCATGTGCAATGCCGCATAATCAATCCCTATCATAAGGTCAACCTTTTGTCCCATTCCAATCTGCGGAAAATCAATTTCTTTCAGATGTGAATACTGTTGGGCATACGAATTCTAATCAATGGCTGGTAGATTTCCAGTAACATTTTTATAGTATGTACCTCAATTCTTAATCTGCCAATTCAAACTCTCAATACCCTCACTTTCTGGCATACTTTCAAATGTTTCACTTTTCCCATTCAAAACGTTGACATTAATTGTCCTGACGTGATCACTAACTTGACTCAGATCGAGTGATACTGGCATTTTCTTTTGCAAGCGAATGTAAAGCGACCCATCTCTCAAGTCTTCTTCATGTCCTCTTTCTTTCATATTGATCACCGCTTTATCCAACAATTCATCAAATTTCTCAATATTCTTCGCATTTTCTTCTTTCATTTGGGGAAACCGCTCTAATTCTTCTAGATATAATAGGAAATCTGCCGCCTCGCTCCACCGAACGTTCTTTCTAATCGTTCTTTAGCAGCTTCATAGCTTGCTGCTGAATGACCAAGATTTTCTACGGCTCTTAGTGCATCTCCCACAAGGTTCTGTCTTAATTGAAGTAGTTTATATTCACCTGTCGCTGTAGCTCTTTGTCGATGCATGCCTCAAATTCTGCTTTCCATGAATGATACTTTTGTTTGTCATCATTGAATGTTGGAATCGCCACTCGTTTCATTTGCCTCCACATGTCATTCCCGGGCATTCTTGCAGGCTCTGTCACTGTGTCACTGACACTTTTAGATTAAACATTATTTCTTGCACTTTCTCGTGAGTTTGACTGTACTGTTTCTCGTTTAAATCCGTCTTGGCCAGCACTCTTTTCACACTTTAAACCTCTTTCGCTTGTTTATACACAATGTAAAATTTGTTTAAAGGACAAGTGATACTTCTTCCTGTACCTTATCGAACAGATCTTGCAAATTTCGTAGTTCGTCCTTATCTGTTTCTTCATCAGATTCGGATGCTGCATTCAAAAGTCTAATTTTGCCTTTGTGAAAGCCGACTTACATTTCGTCTGGTTCAGCTTCAATTCGAATATTTAATCGTCAAGCTCGGTTTGGCTACGTTCCGACATGACTTAACCTCGCTCAGCTACAATTTGGTTACACGATGACACGAGCGGATTTTATCGATTTTATTTCTTCTTCGATTCGACTCGACAATCTATTTCGATTAAACCGGAAAGCGTGGTCTTTATATCGGCCGCTATAATTTCTATGTTATCGTAACAGACACTCTATAATATATTACCTTACTCACTTCAGACCACTTACCCTAATCTTAAGTTTTCAAGAGATTGTACTACATTTGTACGGGGGTTACACACTTTAATATCTATTACCCTTATCTTAACCCGCAAGTCAATGTTCGTAACCCTGCAAGAACATTTTAATCCCACAAGTCGGATCTATTCAGGTTAATGATTGTATCCCCACAACTGCCAAGTCGGCCGATTAACTTATCACATTTTGTTTCTATATATAGGAATTACAAACTGATAAATATGGATACAATGTTAGACACGCAAAATCTGATTCTAAAGCATTTTTAATTGCTGCATGTTTGCTTAATAAACTTGAAGGTTGAACAGCCATTGAAAACATACTCTGCATTTATCAGCTCTCTAAATATTTGTCATCCCTCCCCTCACCAAAAAAGCTTTGTATTTAACTTCTAATGTCATGTGTTTTTATCTTAAAGTAACAGATGTACATCATAAACATTTTCAAAAGATGATGACTTTCTATGCAGAGAAACGCGGGTATAGGGGGTGTCAAATGGACATTCAAATTAATTAAACTTTAATCATCATTTAATTCAGAGATCATATTTACAAGCAATAAAATTTACTACACTGTACATTTGCAAACATCTTTCTGCTGGGGTTCAAACCCAGACCTCTCATAACCAGAATGGTTTCAGTGAGTGTTCTGCACAGAACTTCAGAAACTGTCAGTATTCAAATGTATATGCATCTCTGCTTTCATGATTTAAATCATTTTTAAACATGTACCTTTTGGTATTTACAATCTAAGGATAATTTAAACAAGACAAGTATTCCTTAGACTAAACTAGACTAGACTAGAAAAAACTGGGCTTAAATATAATTTTCTGATGACTATAAACAAGCTGAATTTGCTTTCCTTTCTCACAATAAAGTGTAAATGGACAATAGCATCCTGAAAGAAAGAAATGACAATACTTGAAGTAATATAGTTCTAGAATATTCATGTTTTGTAACATGCCAAAGTATTCTCAGTGGAATTAGGTGAAGAACTGAGATGATAAAGACGAAAGTATCTAACATCCGTTTAAAAAGTAATGCCAAAAGTGAAGTTTCTATGTAAATTTAGCGTTGGAGAATGAATGATGTTTATTTTCTTTTCATTTCATCAGTCTCAACCTCTATCAATATTTGTATCCCTATTTTGTCGGTGTTCTAGAAACAACCAGTGCAAACACAAATCACACATGCAGCACAACGCCTGGTCAGGATCTGCACTGTTTGCCACTCATCAGACTTATTTTTAGTCTAGTCGCTACTAATATATTCCTGTATAGACAAAAGAACCTGGAGATCAAATGCCACTGATAATAATTGCTGGATAACCATTTTACCAACTCGGAAAATTCTATACGTCCTCCTTCAGGATCAGAACAGTTTGCATTTACCTATTTCTGAAACAGATCTAGTCACCTAGCTGCACTTTGTAATGTATTAAAAATCAAGATTCACCAGACCAGTACTTACATGATGGGATTTTGTATATTACCCTAGATCAAATATTACTGGGAAATAAACCCTTGTTGATTAAGATCCCACCAACTCGGGAGCTGGAAAGCGTTTGTCTACGCTTCTTCGAGATCCATAATTCTGAAATTAAAATAGATATCTAGTTTTTGCACCATAGTCCTATCCGTCTTAAAAAACTGTTTGATCAAAGGTTAAATATATGCAACAAAAATGAACTCTGAACGAGAAACAGACATAAAAACAACTTGTCATCATGCTTTTGCTGACGTAAACTCTGACGTACTAAGCAAGTAGATAATTATCGGACATATGTGCTAAATTTAGGAAGTTTTTCTGTGAGATGATAACAGTTTCTGTCGATCAAAGTGTTTTTTCTCTTTAGCACGGAAAGTGAAAATCCCTGTGCGAGTGGATCTATACTTAAGTTGTTGTACTTATTCCAATGGTATCTATGTCTTAAGGAATTTAGTCTGTTTTGACATTTGTTAAGCAGGTGTATTATTTTATTACACTTTGGTGGAATTCGGTAACTTCCGTAAATCTCGTCGAACTTTACCTACGAATTAGCCGTTATCGATATTGTCACCCCCGCCGTTTGGAGATTGGGTATACTAGATGTGGGGAGTATATTGTGTACACTGCTAAGACAATATGTAGTTGTTGAGAGATTTAACACTCGTTTAACAGCCTGCATTATTACAAATTTGAGATCATTATTTCAGAAGCATCGGAAAGTAGCGTATTAAAGCGTATCTAATAAAATCAAATACTGCAGGACTAACAAGAAGCTGAGAACATTAAATATCGTTCTTTCATAAACGATTCCATAATAACGTTTTATATAAGTACAGCTTTCTCAAAAATAAATCCCGTGTTTAGTACAAATGATTTATGTTCCTGAACAAGAGTGTACATAGAACACCTACATGCATATGACACTTCATTGTCTTGAATCTTTATATTGAGAGACCCTTATCCCGCTGAACGTTCCCACAAGAGAAAATAAACAAAAACTGGGAATCAGATCAGATCTCAGACTTCGTGTAACTGGATCCATAATGTTGTACTATAGCATTACATTTTGTCACGAACTTTCACGCAAATCCGATAGCTTTGGCTAATCAGATTTTATTGCAGCCTAGCTGTAACCATGTAAGTCACGATATTATTTTAAACTATGAGCGAAATCACAGGATTATTGACATTTCAATAACTTATCGGAATAGTTTGGGTAAAGACAAATATAAAAAAATCAATATGCGATTTGGTCGGGATGCTTCAAATTATTTGGGTCGCCGGCTCGGTAAAAAATCCTTACGGCATTTGCAAACTGTGTAAATCCCGCGGCTACGCCGTGATAGAAACAGGACGTTGCATCATTGTCTACACTGTTTTCATAATTATAACAACAGTTTCCAACCAACTCAGACATAATGTCATAAACGCGGCGGCATATATTGGTCTACACAGTTTACAATGCCGGCAGGGTCCCTTTTTCCCGCCGGCGGCCAATTTCGATAGACAGCTTTTATTTGTATTTAACGAGACATTCTGCTTACTCTTATTCTTGTGGAATAAGCACAACAGTTTTACAATAAGCTTGAATTCAGATCAGACGTATGATATTAC
The DNA here is from genome assembly GCA_032359355.1 of Macoma nasuta. Taxonomy (NCBI): domain Eukaryota; kingdom Metazoa; phylum Mollusca; class Bivalvia; order Cardiida; family Tellinidae; genus Macoma; species Macoma nasuta. Next base: position 3,578 of record JAULCE010019343.1, on the reverse strand, counting down.
CATCTCAGGAGAATTTTGCAAAATAATTAGAATATTAACGCAGAGCATAAATTGAGCAGACGATTTGTTAGCGATTGTTGCGTGCCGGTGTCCAAAAGCCTGGGACAATTATGAAACAGGGATTACTGGATTATGACAACAGAGTCATAAATTACTGGTGTATTTTTTAAATATAGTTGGCATTTCCCTTAACCCGCTATTCACGACTAGGGTTGTTTTCGCACATAGCCTGGAACCAGATCCAAAGCTAATGTTGATAGTTCGAGGAATACTTGCACACAATTTAAAACAAATCGGATAGTCAAAGAATTAAGCAGACGACAGTTTACTCAGCAATCAAAATTCACTTCGGGTTAAAGGTTTATACATTCAAAGTCGTTTTGTAGGATACTGTTGAAACCGCCAATAATTCTATAAATAGATATATATGCGACAAATAATATCGACCCAGCTCAATCAATATGATATGGTTGATTCTTTGTGCAATAATTTATTTAGATCGAATATGACTTACAGACTCCTATACGTCTACCCAAACTCTCGTATTCGACATTTTTACACTTCATCCAATTAGGGGATAACCGCGTCGTATTTGAAGATTTGCGGACGTAATTCGGTGGTTTATATGTCGCAAATTTAGTTTACATGCGACGCGTCAGCGGAGCATGAAAACGGGTATTTGCGACATATAAACCACAGATGTACGTCCGCAAATCTTCAAATACGGCGCGGTTATCCCTATTATAATGTCAACACATTTATTACTGACAAAAATGAAAATAAACGTTCCATTCAAAGCTCCGTAACGTCAATTTTATGACGTCATTTGACGTTATTTTAAACTGCGACAGTATATCGTAGATTTATATGCCGCAAAGTTAGACCGATTACCCAATCAAAACGCTTGTTACAAAAAAATTGCATTAGAATAGAGGTTTATAAAGGTTAGATTGAATGTTCAAGAACCTGTTAGTATGTTAATGTTTGTATACACGACTGTGTAGTGATAACATCTGTATCAAGTCGGTATAAACGTTCCTTATATTATGTTTTAATTAAGGAGCACACGATGCTTTTGTTCGGCAGACAGTGTTTTTATTACAGACTGAGTGGCAGACATGCGATGAATGTTTGATGTTATTTGCCAATTTTCATTACCGCACGGGGATGATGAAACATTCATATGTGCTAAAACGACAAGGCATATGGCTGCATCAACAAATTTCGTTATCTTTAACTCGTATTCTCAACTTTCATACAAACAACCATCTACCCAATATACCATGTTTAGACATATCCAAATACTCAATTATTATTCTATTCAAATGGTTATACACACGTACTGATTAACCTCATTGACCCTAGTCCCATGTTTTATTTCTTAGCTTGGTGGAAAGGAATGATGGATAATTGTGTAAACTCAATTCCACATTGTCTAAAATATAGGGAAAATATTTGACATACACAAAATTGTTGGCGTATTGATTGGCGGACAGACGGATAGTACTTAGCAAATATATACCACTCGAGTATCTGATGTGACCGAAAACTACTTTATATTTTTAATTTATATTTTAATCTTTGATAATGCTTTTTGGCAACATTATACAATAATTCAGTACTAAAACTTATTTTAACAAAAAAAGTTACCGGTACTGCTCAAGTTCTATTGCGGTGAATTTTGCAAACACGTCAGTTAAAAACTCGTCAATGCCACATGAAGCGCTTTATAACTAACAGCCGTGTTTTGTGAGTTTTGAACCGTGTGGTACGTCATCACCCAGAAAGATGGCCGTGGCAGCACGAGTTTGGTTCCGGTTCTGGTCCCAGTTTTAATTTAATGTGTACCTGTACTGTATATACCATTAAAAGTATGGTTTTCGACGGAAAAAACAACTGAGTGCATATAATAATTATACATACAACGTCATAGTAGGCAATATTACTCAAAATTTAAGTTTGTCTTCGAAAAGTGTTTGTTTCATCTGTAATCAAAACATTGAAACAACTTTAAATAACCTTTTGTGAAATTTAAAACTAATATGAACTAAGGGTTTTACAAATATTTACTAAATAGACTTCAACGATAAAGTCTTGCATATATTAATAGTATTTAATACCAGGCACATTATTTAAATTACTATTTTCATTAATACTTTGTTCAATTTCCCGTATATCGTATTTATATCCCATCGGCTTGGACTAACTCATTCGCCGACGACATTAAAAGTTTCGGTTGTAACTGACATTTTTATCAAGTAGTTTAACGAAATAAAAAAAACAGATATAAATCAATAACCTTGACATTTCCGAAACCTTGTTGTACAGGTAACTCGGAGTTTCCTGTAACAAAGCCCTAAAGGTTTCTTTAATACATATTAGCGTGTTTGGACAATTCAGTCAATCAGACAGTCGGCTGACATGTTTATACCCTGAAATTATCTTAATTGATTATACAATGTCAAGCTTGTCACACTTTTACCGTTGTCCCTTTAGGCGGTTGCCTGGGGACTAATAAGAACCACGTGACAAGTTTATGGGGCTTTAGCAGAGCCCGGGACAACCGGTTACTATCTTTCAGCTAAGTCAGATCTCTGGCGTATTTAGGAATTCCTGACCAAAAATATTCGTATTTACTATTTTCATAATTTGCATTTTGGACATTATATTTCTTTGTGTGGAATACCACTGTTATTGTTATATCTGGTTATCCAGGACTCTCATTAAATAATTCTAAAACTGCATCGAGAAGTTGTCATTTCATCACCCTTTACAAAGGAACACGGAATCAACGTTACAACAAGTGGTCGAGAACAGCGGGTACGATTCTCAGCGGAGAACTCTCACAAGAACAGTATAGCGAGTGAATATTATTAACTTGACATTTCCCCTAACTCATCATTATGGATTATTATAGAAACTGTGAAGTTGGATATTCCAACCACCGACATTTCATCCAACGGTTCCACAGTGTTTCACGTGTGTCTACAATACCTGCGAATAACTATTTCTCATCATCTCTACAGAAGGCTATGAAAACTAAACGTGACAGAGCTAGAATGACGGCCTTCATTCTACGCAAAACTGCGGAGAATTTACCATTCGGTAGTTTGGAAACTAATGAGCTTCTTATGCTGGCTACCAACACCTCCATCTGCACCAAGCCAAGTTCGCGGACGAAAATTACGATTTCAGCTGCAAGCAAACATCAGACGAGACTTATTCCACTGCGGCGACGCAAACATCAGATGATATCGCTAATACTACAGAATTGAAATCCAGTGTTAAAACTTTGACAGGGGAGAATTATATGCTTTCGGAATTAAATAATCAGTTATGTGATGAACTTGAACGTACCAAACTGGAACGCAATGAATTACAGACGACAATGAAGCTCCGGATCGATAGACTTATGCAGCTATTAATTGTTTCAGAATCATACCAGGAAGAACTTTCGCGAGCTCGATCAGAAATAGATTACTTACAACATGAACTTTCTCAGTATAACTATTCATACAAAGGACAGCATTCTCAAAATCAGAACTCTATTCCTAACTCTTACAGTCGAGATCGTCGTA
>JAULCE010019232.1:0-14071 GCA_032359355.1 Macoma nasuta | reverse complement strand
CCGGCCCCCCCCCCCCCCCCCCCAAAAAAAAACGACAAAATTCAAACTGTTTATGGGAAGACTAGTGTAGACATCATGAAATGATTTTGAAATAAGTATAAAAAAAAATAATGAATTTAGGTTTGTTAAATTACCAACTGTTGCTCTCTTGGTGAGTGGTAAAAAACAGTTTCAGATCTTGGTTCTGAAAAACAAGTCAAAAAGGTGTAGATGTTTTTATTTTGACATTTGCTGATTACAACCGTAAAATGAGAAATTTTACTGTAGTGTTTTAAGTTTTAACTCTAATTTTATGAAAGAATTTCTCCATTTATGACTGTTGCTAACAGCAAATGCAAACTTCTTGCAGGGAAAATTTAAGCCCTTATTGTACTGTTTTTGTTAAAAAGTATTTGTTTTATTTTTTCAGGTTGTACCCGGATCGTCTAAAGCTAAGGAACAGACAGAGTCAATGCTTGATCGAATAGCGAAACAGAGAGCAATAACGACTGCCTTTATCAGCGAACATTGCCTACCATTCGCCATTGCTGAAGACTTGCTGGATCTTGCCAAACGATTGAGCGAGGACAAGCCGGCTCTTTTGAAGACAACACTGTCAGCAACAAGTGCTACCTACATTACCACACATGGTGTTGCTAAGAGCTTCAAGGATGAGTTAAAGACCAAGTTGGTGGGGCAAATGTTGTCATTAAATTTAGACGAAGCTACTAATAACAACAATGATAAGATTTTGAATATCCTAATTCAGTTCTATGACGATGAAGAGAAGAAGGTTGTTTTGCGACATCTTGGTTCTAGGAAGCAGAACCTTGCAACAGCTGCCAACATCCTTGGATCAGTGGAAGAGGTACTTCAGGAGTATTCCATAGAGTGGAGTCAGGTAGTCAGTGTACTGATGGACAACTGTAGCACCATGAGAGGCATAAGGGGTGGTGTAGAAGCACTGGTCCGTGCTAAAAACCCACAGTTGCTGGATGTTAGTGGCGACACAGTGCACATGATTAACAATGTGGCCAAGACTATGATGAACTGCATAGACTCCAGCATTCAGGCCTTGTGTTCAGACCTGTATTATGACATTGAAGAGTCGCCGAAAGATTGTGTTTACCTTTAGCTTTTGTTTTCATTTAGTCATATATGAAAGCATGTCAGTAAAAGTATTTCACCATTTATATTTATATTTTGTTCTTTCTTATAGTATTTTAAATGACATGTTGATTTTGAGCATAACTGAAACAATAATTCAAAGCTTCCATTTTCATGTATGTGCATGTTTTTTTGTGCAGACATGAAGTTTTAAAAGGTAGTTTAATTGAGAAAAATATCAATGTCTAGATACATTTAAAGGCCACTCAACATACTCAAATATGCAGTTTTTCAGGAGCTTCCGGGGGCCTTCGGCCCTCTGGACCCCTGACCAGGGCTTTGCCCTGGACCCACCGGGGGCCCTGCGGCCCCCAGGCCCCCAACTTAAAAGTTCAGTATTTTCAGTTTTCTCAACTTTTACCCATGCAAATATGTATTTGTTTGTTGTAACACAATCCTGATAACTTGGTCATGCAGTCACGCTATATTATAAATATTTGTTGGTATGTTATCAGTATGTTATCAGTTTTTAAAAATCGCATTACGTATTGTGAATCGTGAGTCGTGTATCGCAATACGTATCGTATCGCCACTGGACCCAAGATACACAGCCCTAATTTTCATTCCACTAAAAACATCAGTTTTATTCTAGCTATCATGAAATATTTCCTATGTTATTTTTGAGAAGACATCGGAGCTTTTTCGCAAGGTGTGGACCATACCATTAATGAACGTGGTGACCGAATCCTAAAAGCCTAAGTTATCAAATCATGTCTGGAAACGTTTTACATTATACTAAACGATCTAAAATGTCATAATAAAGTAGTACTATTAGAATATCAAACATTACTATGACCACGTTCAGTCTGTCTTTGAACCGGCTCCTAATATGCATTATACTCAAAGAGGGAATGAATGGTGTCCGAATCAGATGCCAATACTGGTAAAAGAGACACATATTATCAATTGTCAGATTTATTAGGACCAGAAAATCTCATTTACCATTTGATAAAGTTACACTTACTTTGACAGAAAAGGTGGTGGATGTTTAATATGGTCAGCGTGTATGTTATAGCTTTACAGTAAATCACAGCTAGTCATATAGAAAAATCACAGGTAGTCATACAGCGACTTGTTATAAATAAGCAGCTAGTTATACACTAGTCGAGTTTGTAAAAATCGCATATTATTGTGTTTTTTGGCAAGAGATTCATTTATAAACTCTTCGAGTAAATTAATTTATGCTCTCGCCGGGTGATTGTTACGAATTTGTCACCAGAAATAAACGGTAAGCGTTGCATTTTAGGTTTTACCACATAGCTATGTGACGTGTTCGTAGCCGATGGCTATGATCAACGGTTTATTTCACAAATATCTTATTTGGCCTTTGGACGAAACTTGGTGCACTGCAAGACATGTTTCTTGCCAGTGCTTTGGACTGTCTTATGGAATTGTGTGTAGTCATCGGAATGTAAAACAAGAGCACCGCAGAGTGGGTGCCAACGCTCGTCTGTTTTTTATGTCCGAAATGGGAATAACTGAGTAATTTGTAATGCCAGAGTTATGAGACCTTGTAAAGATGTGCGTACTATTCCTAGGAACATGTGTACCAAGTTTCATTTGAAAATGTTGAACGGTTTTTGAGTTATGAGGTCAGGTTAAAGTTTTTGGACGACGACGCAGACGACGACGACGGCGCCGCCAAGGCTATCACATTAACTCGACTTTTTTTCTTCGAAAAACAATTGAGCTAAAAAAGTATCAAAGGGCAGTAACTCATTAATAAGTTTTATAAGAGTTATGGTTCCTGTATACTGCACTTCCTCTCAGTGTTCTTTACCATTGTATAAAGTTTTATCAAATTCCATCCAGTAGTCTTCACGGTATGCTCCAGACAAGAAAAAGTATCAAAGGTCATCAAAGTTATCATCCGGACAAAGTGTGAATGAAAATATCAACACGGGTCAATAATGCAAAAATCAACAAGGGGCAATAACTCTAAAAATACTTATGCTAGAGTAATGGACCTTGTGCACTGCACTCCCTCGTATCATGATCTTTCCATAAATGAAGTTTCATTTCAATAGCATTAGTACATCAGGAGTTATCGTCTTGACAAAGTGGGGAAAAAAATATAAAAAAAGGGCATTAACTAAAAAAAAAACGTATGCTAGAGTGATGGACCTTGTGCACTGCATTCCCTCGTATCATGATCTTTCCATATATGAAGTTTCATTTCAATAGCAGTAGTAGATCAGGAGTTATCGTCCGGACAAGAAGTGTGACAGACAGACAGACACCAGACAGACAGACAGACACCAGACAACAGACAACTCTGACAAAAACAATATGTCTCCCCCATATAAATATGGGGGGGGAGACATAATGAGCCTTTAACTAGTTTATTGAGTAAGGGGTTAAACAATCTGGACACAATCAATTTGCATGTTATTAAAGTAACATGCACTTTATCAATTTTACCATGAGACGTAGCTTTTACACAAAAAAACTAGACAACATACTCTGAGGTTTATTTACATGACATTTCAAATGTGCATATACACATGTAGAATGAACATATTTACAATTCAGCAATAACAAGTTAAAAGGAGTATTGCAAGCAATACATAAGTCCCCTACCAGATGAGAAAAGCACAAATTCAAATATTTCAGTCAAAAATATGACCTTGACCTTGGGCGTAGGAGGCTGGGTGGTGTGCATGACACATCATCTTGTTTTAGAGAATAATTGTGTGTTGTAACATCAAATTCACATCAAGCACGTGGACGATACAACCAGGACACGAAATTGTCATCCAAATGTTTAAGTCCAAAATATGACCTTGACCTTGGGCGTAGGAGGCTGGGTGTTGAGCATGACACATCATCTTGATATGGAGAATAATTGTGTGTAGTAATATCAAAATCCAATAAAGCATGTGGACGATACAGCCAGCACAAGAAATACGAAACGAAATTGTCATCCAAATGTTTAAGTCCAAAATGTGACCTTGACCTTGGGCGTAGGAAGCTGGGTGTTGCGCAAGACACATCATCTTGTTATGGAGAATAATTGTGTGTAGTTATATCAAAATCCAAACATCATCTTGTTATGGAGAATAATTGTGTGTAGTAATATCAAAATCCAATAAAGCATGTGGCCGATACAGCCGGCTCAAGAAATCGGGATGGACACACGGACATACTTACCAGAGCTACATTATGGGGTTACCTTTTGTAAAGTAAAATGTATTTGTTGTTATTCTACTGATTGATTGTTAATATTGTGTATATTAACTATTGCTTAAATATGTCTTTGTCATACCTATTATGTAATTGTAAATGGCCAAAGGCAATACTTTGCTGATTTGCCAATAAATCTGAAACTGAAACTGAAACTTTTGTCCAAAGGTGTGAGTTCTTTTGTTCAAAGGTGTGAAAACTAACCCCACAAGAGAAAATATAACCCCACAAGAGCAACGGAATGAATGACATCAAAGAGATCTATTGTTATCAGAACAATAGACCAAACCTAACAACGTAGCTCTAGTATGTACGGACAGACAGATGGACGGACAGATGGACAAAGGCAAATCTATATGCCCCCCCTCTTTTAGTGGTGGGGGCATAAAAAACAATTGTTGATGAGAGATGATGGACCATGACCATTCCTCATTGCTCACACTGTGTACAATTATTATTATAGGTGTGTCAGAGTGTTGCAGGGCATGAGAATGAAATAATATCTAAATTTTCTATTTGATTTGTTCGTTTGGTACACAATTTGATAATTTCCAAAATTAAACTGATCAATGCTTTCTTTTCAATTAATACTATAATTAAGTTTCTTAGATCTACTAACTGAATATTACAAATATCTGAATTTTTTTAATAATATCAAGCACTAGCTATACCGATTTACAGATTTTTGGTCAGCAGACAGTGCAGACCCTCATAATTTTTTTTATTAATTTCTGATCTACTTTAAACAATGTATTAATTGAGTGAAGGGAGTATTACTGCCAAACAAAGTGCTTATTTACCAAAAACATATAGTTGACCAGTTGTTCATTGTCTACTTTGTAAACTAGAGGTGTGTTTTCTGTCACGAAAACAGATGTCTCCCTTGGCACCATCTCTTTAATGTAATTAATACAGAATTGTCCAAATGAGACGATTCAAAAATAGGAGGTGCTCAACAACTAATTGTGGTGAACATTTCTGTAAAGTTTGATGGCTGTAAATCCGTTTCAAAGTTATGTGCGACACAAGTTTGTGACGGACAGACATACACACAGAAAATTGTGACGGACAGACAGACAGACAGATAATATGTCTCCCCCACATAATGATTGTCCATTGTCTACTTTGTAATTGACACCCTGATAAGTGATAAGTGGTCAAAGGGTTTGGATGTGTGGCTGCGAAACAGATTTTAAACTTATTTCATCCACATGCGATGCACAAGAAGGCTTTTGGCTGTTGTTTGTGTCATCCAATCCTGAAGCATTTAACAATCAATTCATGTGACCAATGAGTATCCTTTAGCCTACTGTGTATGTAATGCTATTGAGATAAATGTTTTGATCTAATCAACAGATTTAAAATAGTAATAACTTCTGGTGAAATGATCTTCCGGAAGCAAAAATTGGATTAAAACAGAGAAAACGGTAGTCTCGGTTTTACTGAGGCTGTTCATTAACAGTAGTGAAATATGCTACACTGTCAACGCCACCTAGCGTACTTAAGCGCAACTCCATTTTCAAAACACAGAATTACAATAAGTGATCCCGAAAGACCAGAAAGTATAACTGCACGAAGCCTCCACAAGGGCACTTAACGCCTGCTGCAGTGTTAATAATTAATTTCTGGTGAAATGATCTTCTGGAAGCAGAAATTGCAATAGATGATAAAAAACGGCAGTCTTGGTTTTATTGAGACTGTTCATTGATAGTAGTGACATATGCTAAACTGTCAATGCCACCTAGCGTACTTAAGTGTAATTCCATTTTGATTTGTAAGTTTGATTACACTTTTATAATATAAGGTAGTCATTGTCCAAAATAACAAGAGTTGTCGGAGGACAATAAAGCTCGCCTATCAGGGCCATCACATAGCGGGGCCTTATTTATTGCATTAGATAAAGTCACACATATGTCTAATTGCAACATCATACACAGTGTCAGAGAAACAGCCTTGTACGGAAAGGTTTAACCAAAATTATAAGTCCAAAAGGGGAAATAATTCAGTTAAAATTGATTGCAGAGTTATGGAACTTGACACACGTGGTTGTCTAATGACCCTGAATAAGTGTGTGAAGATTCAAAGCAACAGCATATAGTATATGCCATATACCATAATTGAGAAAAGGCCTTGCATGCAAAGGTTTAACCAAAGTTCTAAGTCCAAAAAGGGGGAAATAATTCAGTCATTCCCAGCATTCACAATGACTGAGAAAAGGCCTTGCACGCAAAGGTTTAACCAAAATTCTTTGTCCAAAAAGGGGGAATAATTCAGTCAAAATTGATTGCTGAGTTATGGAACTTGACAAACGACGTCGTCCTATGACCCTGAATAAGTGTGTGAAGTTTCAAAGCAACAGCATTCACCATAACTGAGAAAATGCCTTGCATGCAAAGGTTTAACCAAAATTCTAAGTCCAAAAAGGGGGAATAATTCAGTCCAAATTGATTGAAGAGTTATGGAACTTGCCACATGAGGTAGTCTAATGATCCTGAATAAGTGTGTGAAGTTTCAAAGCAACAGCATTCACCATAACTGAGATAAGGCCTTGCATGCAAAGGTTTAACCAAAATAATAAGTCCAAAAAGGGGGAATAATTCAGTCAAAATTGATTGCAGAGTTATGGAACTTGACACATGAGGTCGTCTAATGATCCTGAATAAGTGTGTGAAGTTTCAAAGCAACAGCATACACAGTGTCTGAGAAAAAGCCTTGCACGCAAAGGTTTAACCAAAATTCTAAGTCAAAAAAGGGGGAATAATTCAGTCAAAATCCATTCTAGAGTTATGGAACTTGACACACGAGGTCGTCTAATGGCCCTGAATAAGTGTGTGAAGTTTCAAAGCAACAGCATACACCATGAGTGAGAAAAAGTCTTGCATGCAAAGGTTTAACCAAAACCAACGCGGACGCGGATGCTGACGCCGACGCCGATGCCGACGCCGGGTTGATAACATAAGCTCCACTATTTCTCCGAATAGTCGAGCTAAAAACTGAATCCATAACATATTTATAAAGCAAATTGAGATCAATCATTTCACCTCTAATATAATTGGCATTTTTGCAGTTTGAAAATGGTCTATATTTTTACCTCTTGGCCAGCAACCTGTCTGAAGTTGATAGTGCCATTTCAAACTCCCCACGCTGCTCTTGCTGCCAGTTTGGCCGAGATTCAAACTCAGTCACCTTTAGATCCTTTACTTCAGCCCTCCTTCTTTTATTGAAAAGGATCAAGCGACACAATGTCAGTTTTGCCAACCTTGTCCAGACTTCTGCACAACTGATCTTCAGTAGAGAATCAGAGGCCATCCTCAAAGACTTCAAAATGTAGGATCTTAGCAACTGGAGATCTTCTGTCAGTGGGATAGTTTTCACTTTTTGACGGTTTATTGTGTTAGTCATTTTCTGACAGACACTGTTTACACGGTAATTCCATTCTAGTGTGAAGAGTCGCTGGAAGTTTTCAGCTTCTTGAAGTTTTTTGTCCTCCCCTTTCCTAAGTGCAAAACCCTTTTTCACTTGAATGATGTGAGAGAGATTATTACCTACAAGTTTTCCCAAGGATGGAGCGGCTTTAGCGTCATCCAAACACATTGACTTTGTTGTATCAACAATTAAATCAAAATTTTCTGGCCGTATGAGACTATCCATGGTAATGATATGTTCACTTTTTTCTCTGCATTTAATGACAACTCTTGCCAATGTTCTGCATGACTGAGATATTCTGTGAATGTCATTGATTTTATGATCTTGCTCTCTTCCAAGAGATTCTACCTTTAAGGCAGCATACTTCTTGATTAAATCATCTTTCTGAACTTCCTCTGTTATCTCATCATGGTGCATTCGACTCAGCAATTTAGATACATGAGTATCCACATCCTCTATTAAAGCACTGTTAAGAAGTTCACGAGAAAGCCTCACAGGGTTACCTGATTTTCCCTGTTCCTTTGATTGTCCACAGTTCTCCAGAACTTTCCGGACAGAGCAGTTTCGTTCATGTAGCCACAATGTCTTTTTCAAGATAAACTTTTTACAGAAGTTGCACGGTAGGTACATTGATGACTTGTAGTCTTGCACATTGCTTTCCCTTCTCCCCACAACAAGAAAACCTTTTTTCTTTTTCAGGACCTCCAAATTATGTTTGAAGTTTCCTTCATTTGCGAGAATCTCTAACTTTGCCATTCTTGCCGGTGATCTTTTAGGTAATGTCAATATGTCACTAACTCTAGGTTCTGCCTTATGAACACACAGCAAGTGTCGTGAAATCTTACTACTGATGGCCTTCATGCAGTATGTACAATAATTTATCTTGTCATATACTTGTTTGCATCCTGCCTTTTTGTTTTTCTTTGGCAGCAATCCAAACTGGCCATTTTTATGCGACTCCTTGGACAAGGTGCTAGTACATGGTTGGGCACTTTCCTCATGGTTTTCACAAGATACATAACTGGACTCATCTAACAGGAATTTTGACATGTCTGGAATTTTGTCACTTGCACATGATTCATTATCGCTGTCTGATATATACTCTGTTGCATCATATGAGCTGGTCTTCACAGTCTTTTGCTTTTTTTGTTGATTGCAAGCATTGTCGGGTGATTTTCTTTTACCATTTGAAAAGGACATATCATAATCACTCATATCAGTTGAATCATTTAAATCACTTTCATTTTCTACATAATCTGGATCTGCAAGACTGTCATCGAAACTTTCATTGTCTGTTTCTGTCTGATAGTTAACTGCCTCCATGGAATGAGCACTTTCATCCGTCTTACTCATCTCACTGCAAACAAAATAAATCATAAATCTGAGTTTCAGGCAGATGAGTCTTATATGTGGCATTCAGATTATAGACAAGATTTTTCAGAGATTTGACCTAGTGACCTACTTTTTGACCTAGCCCCCACCCATGATCAAACTCGATCGAAAAATCATCAAGACAAAACATCCTGAGCAAGTTTGAGGAGGATTGGGCCAAAAATGTAGTACCTAGAGTGTACACAAGATTTTTCTAAGATTTGACCTTATGACCTACTTTTTGACCAATCCCCAACCATGCTCAAACATGATCAAGGTATCATCAAGATAAACATCCTGAGCAGTAGGATGAAGATTGCGAAAAATGTGGCCCCTAGAGCATAAACAGGATTTCTCAAAGATCTGACCTAGTGACCTACTCTAAGATCCGGCCGCAAACCATGATCAAAATTGGTCAAGATATCAAGACAAACCTTCTGACTAGATTTAAAAAAAATTGGGACAAAATGGGGCCTTAAGAGCATACACAATTTTTTTTAAGACTTGACCTAGTGACCTACTTTTGACCAAGTCCCACCCATGATCAAACATGATCAAGATATCATAAAGAAAAACATCCTGAGCAAGTTTGATGAAGATTGGGCCAAAAATGTGGCCTCTAGAGCGTAAACAAGATTTTTATAAGATTTGATCTAGAGACCTACTTTTAGACCCGACCACACCCATTTTCAATAAAGTTCATCTTTTTATCAAGACATACATTCTGAGCAATTTTAAGGAAGATTGGGCAAAAAATATGGCCTCTAGAGTGTAAACAAGGTTTTTCTAAGATTTGACCGTGTGACCTACTTTTTGATCCGACCACACCAATTTTCAATAGGGTTCATCTACTTATCAAGACAAACATTCCGAGCAAGTTTGGGGAAGATTGGGCTAAAAATGTGACCCCTAGAGTGTAAACAACATTTTTCTAAGATTTGACCTAGTGACCTTCTTTTTGACCTGACCACACCCATTATCAATAGGGTTCAAGCCATCATCAATGTAAACATTCTGAGCAAGTTTCAAAACTTTGGCCTCTAGAGTCAGGGCTCGAAATTAACTTCATTCCCAGGTGGCAAGTACTTGCCACTTAGTCCAACGGTTGGTGGCAAACATCTCTTTCCTTGTGGCAAAAATTTAACTGACCCATTGGACTTTATCTTGTTTTTAACTCAAATGGTTCACATCTTGCGGAATGTGTAATTTTTACCTGATAGATCTGTAAGTGTAATTTTTATACTATTTTTATAAAAAAAGAGAAGTATAACTAGGTAAGTGGGAATTGTGTCTGCTTCACAGAACATGAATATATAACACATTACCCTGGCTCTTTCCCAGTGGCAAGTTATTGCCACCAACTTTTGGATCTGGTGGCAAAAGGGTATAATCAAGTGGCAAACTTGCCACTAGTAAATGCTAATTTCGAGCCCTGAGAGTGTAAACAAATTGTTGACGCCGACGAACGACAAACGATGCATGACGGCCATTCAAGTGATCACAAAACCTCACCCTGAGCTGTGCTCAGGTGAGCTAAAAATAAGGACCAACATACCAAAATGTACTGGCCTCTCATTGTTGCCCATATAAGAATCATCATCCAAGAGACATGACATACATTTTAGCAAGACACTTTGAAAGTGTATCACCTTAGTGAAAAGCAATTGTTACTACTCTTAATCTCATAGAAGCTTGCATTTGGTTCCCAACTTCTTCCATAATAGTAGGAGCTGAGAACCAATTCATGCTTCTATGAGATTAAGAGTTTTAATTAAACTCTTAATCTCATAGAAGCATTTAATACAATATGGAGATGAAAATGTAAGCATTCTAAGTTACCTGAACTTGGAGCAGTCTACAAGGATCTTGTTGCCCAGGGTTGTCTGGCACATGTTCAGCACGGTCTGCATGCAGCTCTGGTTCAGGTCCCTAATGTTGTTGGGATCAGGAGCTGAAAATAAAAGACTACAGGTCATGAAGTTAAACATCCTGAGTAAGTTTGACGTAGATCAGTGCAAAATTGTGGCCTCTTTAAGTGGTTACAAAGCTTTTTCTAAAATCTGACATAGTGTCCTACTTTTTGACTGCATCTGACCCACTTTCAAATTTGTCTGAAATATCAAACTTAAAATCTAAAGCAAGTTTTATGAGAGAGTGACAAGATTATGGTCTCTAGAGTGGTAACAAGCTTTATTAAGATTTGACAAAGTGAACTACTTTCTGACCCAACCAAACCCTCATTCTATCTCATATGATATATATTATCAAGATTTACATTCTCAGCAAGTCTGATGAAAACTGGGCCAAAAGTGTGGCCTCTAAAGTTGTAACAGTTGAATTGTTGACAATGCATGACACACTACAGACAATCAGCTATCCAAAAAGCTCACCCTAAGCTTTGCTCATGAAAGCTAAAAAATGTGATGACCCAATAATTCATCAGGTTTAGCAAGAAAATTCATGATCCAACAGTTCTTAGGGTTTTGCAAGTTAAATATATATAACACGGTTGGGACAATTGTTTCCATCTGGACTGCACTGCCTCCTGCCTCACTAGTCTTGGTCTGAGATTAAACTGTCCCACCAGTCCAGGTTTGAGAGTTAATTGTCTTACAAACCCTTGGTCTGACAGTTAACGATCTCACTGGTCAAGGTCTCTATAGCAATTATGACCCAACAGTAATTCAGAATCCTCATGAAATATATAAAACAAGGCTTTCATATATAAGTCTATGTAAAAGTCAGAGCTGCCAACAGGAATTTGTGGAAAAAAGAGGAAAAATCAGCCGGGGGTCAAGGGGGCCGCTAAGGCTCCCTTGTGGATCCAGGGCGGAGCCCTGGTGGGGGCCCAGGGGGCGAATCCCCACGGAAGCTCCTGCATTTCTGATAATTTGTTAGGCTTAGAATACCTATTTTCAGTACTTAATTGATCGATCACATTGACTTGATATAAAAGTGCCTTGTAAATAGACTAATGTGCTTCTTGCAATGCTTAGTTGTCTCCCCCCTGCATGTATTTCCGATGTATACATGTGAGATGTGTTGTTTTTTTCCAATCATCTTAGATCTGTGAAAGAACAACATCTCAATCAACACATGCTGATCAATTATAGACCTAGTGGGTTTTGGGTTATTACAAGACACTAAAAGTTCATGTAATGCTTAAATCTAGGACAATAACTCTTAAATCACCACAGAGAGACGATTAAAAACCCTAGGTAACAGCTCATGTTTACCAAACAGTTTCTTAAGTTTACTTTAGCTCATGCACTTTCATGTGTGTCACACAATGCTCATAGAAATTTAATTTAGTTATAAATGGCAATTTCTTTTAAATCACCACAGAAAGACGATTAATAAGCTAGGCTTGCAACAGCTCATGCTTATCAAAAGTCCTGCAAAGTTTACTTCAGCCCATATATTTTCATGTTTTCATGTGTGCCACATTTCATAAAAAGTCATCAGAGGAAAATACTCAATTATCGTATGACAGAGACGATTAAAAATCAATGACCATAACAACTAATGCCTGCCCACATCCCCGTGGTGTTTGTTAATTCTGCTCATTGTGTGTTCAGAAATACAGAATTTGTTAAAGACAGACCGACGACGGAACTTACAAAATCACTATGCCCCACCCACTTCATATTATATGCGAAGGGTAAGAATGGGGCAAAAGTATGGTTAAACCACAGAAAATGTTTCTATTTGTCTTAAAGACAAACGATGTGAAGATCAATGACATTTACAGTTACTAAATTCAGACCATTGCGTTCTTCCAAGTTCCAACACCACTTACGAGTGATGCGTCCCAACATGTACATGTATATACATGTAGAACTTTGATATCCGTCTGTAAAGAGGAAGCAGAGTTTCAAAGAAACTTCATTTTCCTACTTATAATTCATTTCAAGGCATAACTGACCATTTCTTTTGCCGATTTTCTATTTTCAATTTTACTTTATTGAAATGTACTGACTGCTATTACGCCGGGTAGAAAAATAGAAGCTCGTTGGCATGATTTTACGGTAGTGGCACGAGTAACATAGCAACAGTGATCACGTGATTATAATACATGTACCGAGGATTTATGCACGAGGCCGTCGAAAGAAAGAACGAACAAGAACTGTGTCACAGTAAGTGACAAATGTCCCCAAAATGTTGTTTTGACACAGAAATGCATTTTTACATCTAAGGTCAGTGACCTCAAAATGGTATGTGACACTCCACCATTCTAGCTCAAATAATATAGGAGCTATGCTCCGGAAAAGCTTTTTCTATAATCGACCTCAAAGGTCAAGCTCAGGTCGACTTGAAAACGGTACGCGACACTCCGCCAGCCCAAGATGCACTCACGTACGTACGTACGTACTAGTGGTGAAACGATAATCGATTAGAATCGAATAATCGTCGCTTAATCTGTTATGTCGCCGACAATCGATTCCAGAGCCGAAAAATCCATGTCGCCAGTACATTGTCACGTTTCAATCATTCCGTTAGATTGATCTCTTTTCGTAACTTTTTTCATAAGAATTCTGCTGGTCAGAGTAATTTCCCTTGTTAACACAGATTCACTGCTAAAATCTCATCATAAATGATTTCCACCTGGTTGAATATAGATTTCCCGAGAACCTTTGGTTCGTAGGACATGTCCGTCAATTTTCTATCTGATCACTGATCAGATGATTTTTTAGTAGACGCTACTACGCAGCTAGGTTTAATCATTAGACCGACAATCCGTTTTGAATAAAGTTACACGCGTCATTTTCAGCATATTTCCCTTACACACACATAGCACTGTGTGTGTAAAGTAACCCCAGTCATTCCCATTACTTACTTTTAAACAATCTGGCAAAATTGTTGCTTAATTAGTCAATTTTACGTGCATAAAAAGGGGGAATAAAATGAGACGCTTTTTTCGGATTGCTTTTTCCTTTATCGCTAC
>JAULCE010019121.1:0-14073 GCA_032359355.1 Macoma nasuta | reverse complement strand
TCCGGGACTTTTGTTTCAGCTCGAGCTAAACGGGGTTTCGAGCCAACCGTGCTCGAGCCATCGAAGTTCGACTGTAATTGATCTCATATCTAAACTGGGTTTACGATTATATCTCATCTATGTTTAAACACTTTTCTTCACAAGCTGTGCTTAGAATTATCAACGAGGAAATAATCTGGTGAATAGACAAACGGAAATGGTCCTTTTGGAATTATATTGAATTTATCTTAGGAAATGGGATATTTGCTAGTGACGAGCAAATGCTCCATTTTCTACATTTATTTCAATACAATTCAAAAAAGTCATTTCATTTTAGCTTAGAATTTTATCAGAAAATTATTAGTTTTATTTTTCTTTGTTGGGTTAACGTCGCTTCGATACTATTTTAATCATCTTGTGACGCCTGACTTACGTTTAGTTGGTGCATTTGTTTAAAATAAGCCCGTGTTATAAAGGGTTTACAATGCTGATTTTACCCTAACCCTTTCAGAGTGAGAACAAACTACAGATTAAATAAACCCTTTACTCCATATATATGCCTCCTGATGCTCATGCGGCTGGTAATGTTTGAACTTATTGTGCGAATTAGAGCATTTGCTCACTATGAGGTGAACGTTTTCTTTCAGAAATCAAACTATGATCTTTTGTGACGGTTATCATTAAGGCGTAGCCATCGATAAGATGTGGCGCACAAACGCGGATGATGATCGGGATTTTAAAAATTCAGTTCTTCACAATGTATGTTTTTACATAACGCATCACATGTGTCGATACATTCATATAATATAACCCCTTCACAGCCTAACACAAACCATAGTGCATATGCAAACAGCCGGGATCCAGATGGGACGCCAAGACACTCGGTGTCTCATGTGGATCCAAGCTTTTTGACAATTATACAATTTTGTTTGCCAAAGATTAAGTGAACCTGTGATTTTGTTTTTCAAACTAAGCAAACAAAATATTGTGTGTCTAACACGGGGACACATGGTAGACAATAAAGTGTTTTGATTCTCTTACTGTTTTAGGTGTCTATATCATATTTTCCTTCGTTTAAACAATCGTTTAGAATTGATTAATCATTAATTCACTTAGATAATTGTAAATACAAATCGTATGAAAATTTCAAAAGTGAGTGTTTTTTCTTTACGAAATCAAAAACAGCAAGAGAAACGGGATGGGGTGGTCAAAATTCATCTCAGATTACATTCCTCCTCACCGGTACTTCATTGTTCGACATACATGTATCACATTAAATAATGTCGAACGCCCTATCATTCCCACCAAACGTATATCAAATTAAACAAACATCTAAGACGAACCGTTAATTACTCTGAAAAAAGCGGACACGATAAAAGAACACGATCTAAGTATATTCTAAGTTAAGCAAACCCGAGCTAACACGTTAGATATACATGTATTAAACAAAGGACTGGAGGTACTGATGGGAAGGTGAAAAGTGTTGTGTTGGAACAAACTACCGGTACAATACTATTGGAGAGATGCATCCAACGGTATTTAAGTTTTGCAGTTATTTGTCACTTGACTTTAATTGTCCGACATGTAATCAAATGCAATGTCGGTGTGGTAACTGGAATAATGCTGTATTAGCTACTAATTTATGATTTTTATATATTTAGGCATAAAACTTTTTTATCAATAGCATTCCTATTTTTCCGCAAAATTTGAACCAGTATGATGTTAAGGTCGGTGTAAAAGTAGTTTGCATTCTTACGACTATTTAGCGTAATCATTTATCTGTATTATTGTTTTCTTCGCTACAAGTTAACCAGTATGATATTAGTGCCAGTGAAGTAGACAGTATAGTTTAGCTCACTTGTCATCTGCGACATTTCGTTGTAGTAACTTACCTTTATGGCTTCTTTATAGCGTGTGGACATTTTTATTTAAATAATACAATGGATTAAAGATTACAGCCCCCTTCTCTTACCAATGTGTTTCCTTTTTATACGTGTGCCATAATTTGAACAAGAGTGTGTGTTTCATGTTGGTGTTAAAGGGTTATCCCTACAACGTTTTTGTTTCAATTACATATATGGCCATTTATAAAACACAAGCAGTGATTAATTAATTCCAATAAAGGTCAAAATGTCACGCGTTGATAATTTTATTTCGATTTGGGCCTCTTCAACACGAACAGATATTTGTGTTTCCTAGTGTTGTTGTGGAATATTAAAAGTGATGGTGGTTTGGTTCTCGTGTTTCGAATAACTATGGTGAATGTGTAGAACTTTGACTTTCTTGCAGTTAATGGTATTTTTTATATCTTCCCTTATCTGTTCTGGAATTTATTAAAAACAAAATTACACCTTGTTATTTCCATTAATTATTATATTTATCTCCCTCTCCACACCTTTTTTTTATTTCGAAGAACATCGACGATATAACTTACATGGCAAGTTATATTATATATAATACGCCGCAGGATTGCAAAAGTCTAAAGATGTATGAAAAGACTATTGCAAACGATGGAAATGGACTGTGAACATTTCAAAAACAAAAGTAATGATACTCAAAAGAGGTGGTAGGCTGCCACCAAACTTAAATATTACGACGGACACCATTGTGGTATTTTTAATGAACCTGATATAATGCTTTATGGTCAAGTAATGAAAGCGGTCTTTATAATGAATATATAGTTGCACAAATTCACAAACCTATCACCCAAGCATAGATTCGATCTGTTTGACAAACTAGTCATGCCAACACTTAACAATGCAACATCAGTTTAGGGGTTTAGCAAAGGTATACACACAGAGAGACCGTATTGTATTATATAATAAAGTACTGGCTGACGATATGTCTGCTGATACTAAATACATTAAAAAGTGTTTAACTGCGTGAAGAAAATTCCGATGAAAATGCGCGAGTGGTTAACTGGGCTCTAAAAGATAAAGATTTATTACACCTTTTGATCTACATTATAAATGTTTATGCAATGGCAGCTAAGCTTTAATTTTTCTTCTTAGTTTTTCCTACGATTTAACAAATCTTCGCGAAATTTGAGCAAGTTGGATTTTGGTGTCGGTGTGGTAATTGATATATTGCTTTGTGAATTAGTACTTCAATGTTTTTTTATATTCAGTCATAAACTTATTTTTATCTATAATTTCTCTTATTTCCGCCTTAATTTGAACCAGTGTGATTGTAGTATCGGTGTAGACGTAGCATTTTGCTGTTTAAGCGACTTGTACATTACATTCGTACGACTATTTAGCTTAATCATTTATGTGCTCACACAGGGTAAGTTAGCTTTTAGATGTGTATTTGACATATCTTGCATGATCTATTTACTACTTTTACTACCAGGGCTTGGATTTTACAAGGTATGGCTATTACAGGGAGTATGGAATTTTAAAATGTTTCTTTCAATATCAGATCTGAGGATTGGTGATATGTACATACAATAAACCAATAATAACTTTAATACATCCAAAAGAGTGTGAATGTTTAGACGAGCTTTTGACACAAACTTTTCTTATTATTTAGCTGTTGTTAAAATCAAGAAGTACAGGATTGCTTTATCTAGATTACGCTGATCATCGCATAGGCTTCCAGTAGAATCTTGCAGATAGAGAAGACCCGAAATTGAACCTTTTTATCAAAGGGTGTGTGCATCCTGTAATATTCGAATAGACGATTATGACTTTGTTCTTGAGTGTAATATATATAATGAGCTTCGATCATTATATATTTAAAGCTATTACTGGAGATAACCAAAGTACGTTCAAGTTTATAATGCTTTTTTAGAAACTAACAATTATAAGATTATACGAAATTTAGCCATTAACACATATAGGGCCTTTGTCTAACGACAGGAATTCTGGAATGGACAGTCGATAACTTGATTATTAGATCTGACAAGAATTTAACCACCCTAGTTTGATGACGGCCGTAACTAATTGGTGTTTCAATGATTATCACTATGTTATTTGTTAGGAATAATTTTAAGGCCTTTTCAAATAAAACGATGAAAAACGGGTGAATTTTGGCGAGTTTTACCAAGGCGGTATTCCTGTCTTCACCCTAGCTTTATGTCTGTAACCTGTCTTTGCGATCCTTCTATATGGTTGGGCTCGCCCGCGTGTGTGGCGATGTGTGTGCCTGTGTGAATGTGTTGAAAGACAACTTGTTTCGTTGCTATCCGGGTAGCTGTTTGTTTTGTATGTGGTTTTTCCTGTGGGACCTTCTTTTCTAATTGTTTTAGATGAAAAACGATAAAGTGTGTGTTGCTTTTCCCTTAATTGACCAAAACACCCAATCATTACCTGTATGGCTTATACATAACAGTATTTTTACAATAGGAGTGTTTTGGTGATTTGTGATGAATCGACCGAACCACTCGAGCAGTTACTACTTTGAAAAAGTTATTTATTTTAGTATATTTTTTGGATACGGTATGGTTTAATACTGACGCTGTACCATTATCGAGTGGCTCAATAATTAGGCAAATTGCCTCATATTTTATGAATTTACAGTTTGTATATGACTATGTAAAACTAAAATAACTAAATGTCTCTCCCATACAATTGCTATTTGAATACTATGCAAATTAAGGCTTAAAGCTAATAACCGGATCAGACGCCATGTTGTCTCGTACGAATGCAAGCTATTTGCTACTCAGATTATAGATCCATCATATTCGGATTTACTAGATTAAGGATGTTGCTCAATAATATTGTCAACTTACAATGTCGTTTTGATGCTTTGCTCATGGCTCATTTATGAGTTATTGCATAGTAAAATAGTTTCTGTTCTGTTCTGTTCTATTTTCATTGGGTCACTCAAGTACTTACTTTTAGGAAGCAATAGCAAAATTACGGTCTCCGTTTAAATACGCGGTTGACAAGGACCGAAGAAGGGCATTGGTCCGACGCCTTGATATTGGCCCGAGGGTTTTAGCCCGAGGGCTTATATCAATGTAAGGTCCAATATCACTTTCCGGCCCTCGTCAGCCGTGTCATAAATCTGTTTTTACATTTGTTAGAGAGGGTTCAAATGAAAATAACACGTTTTCAAATTTGTTAATTATATCAATCTTAAATAAAAAGTATTCAATGAATACATAAATAAACATTAATAACTGTTCATAAGCAAATACACATTTTTCGTTCTCCAAGCTCGAAATCTCCCCATAGCATATCAGTGTATTCCTGTTGTCCTCTCAAACCGAAATGGACTGTACCGTTCGTCGTATTTATTAGAGCCTGCGGATTATCTAAAAAAATAAAGCAGGAGTCAATTATCTATTTGATATAGAATGTCTGAATGTAAAAAATAGTTAAAAACCCCACAATAATAAAAAGTGGTCGGGCGGCGAATCGAACTCGGAACCTCTATGCTATGAGTCGGGAGTCATAACCACCGAAGAACGAACGCTCTGCAAGTACACATATCTTATAGACGAGTTATCATTGGCCTAGATGCGGATTGGTCGAGTGGTTTCTCTTATCTTTAAATTACGTCATTGATTTTGTTTACATTGACAATTTGACATAATTTAACTAACCAATGATAGTAAAACTTTGCCCTAATAATATGCCTCTGGGTCCCGCGCTACACCACTTACTTCTATCCCGAGACGCTAGGCACCTACGCAATATTTTCGGCAGTGTTTAACTTGGAGTACCAGATACAATATAAGACACTTCAATAAAAAGCTTTGCAGTTACTCTACTATTGTTGATCTGCCAATCACTTTCTGCCCTAGAATGAAGGTGCACGGCTTTTTATAAACTCTGGGGACAACTGGTGCCACATAGCGGTCGAAAACTATCGTGATTTTCCGTAGGGTTTCGGCTAAACCGGGACTCACGGAAAATGCCGAACATGTCGATTAGCGCAACTGTTCAATTAATGAGCGCAGTTCCAAAGACACGACACTTTAAGATCAGACGTTATAAGGAATGATAAACGTATGTATAAATAATCATTTCTGCTACCTGATCAGAGATTTTGACAGTTCTTTGCGAAGCTGAACTAAGCTGTGTTAGATGACTTGTAATTTTGTGTACTGCGCTAAATGGTGATATATAAATTAAGGGGAATAACTTTTGATCTAACCTAAAATGAATATCTGACTCGTCACACTAGCACGTTTCTCGAATGCTTGAATTGGAGATATGTTGTGATATTTACTGAATAATTCCGTGACGTCAATTGTGTACTTTTGCTTCCAAACACACTTCTTGAATTGTCTGGTTCGTATTCTGCACCGTTTACTTTCTTCAGAGACAGCATCAGCCGTGCCCAGTACGTACATATCGAATTCATTTGGTGATATATCTTCCGGCTGTCTGTATTCACCAATTAACCACTAAGCTATTTTTTTCAAGTCGTATTTTTCGTCTTTGCTTGCGTATTACCATTTTTTTATTATTCGTCAAAGAAAAGTATCTTCTGCACTTTTGCTTTTATGTACCCGTTCTCGATCAGCTTCAATTTTGCCGTCAAGCTCCAAAAGCCTATTCACGAGATATTGTCGCACAGACTCGGCCATTTTTTTAATTAAACGTCCAAAAGCGTCGCGTGCAATGAGTCTGTTACTATGGAATTATCTTGGACACGGGCTAATATCGCGTATTGGCCCGTCGATAATCTCATGTGGTGTTTTTGGCTCGCTATTCAGCTGATATTGGGTCAAATGTTGGCTCAAATGTTACTATTTATAGTAACAAATGTAATAAATACAATTTATGATTTAGTCAGACGCATAGGTGTCAACGCGATCGCTTATCATGGATGAATCAATTTAGCTTGATCGATAGGTCGATCGCCTATCGCGACAAACCAAACGTTGCAAGATATTGATACCAGTAGCGGTCTTTCGTTCCCACGGCATTTAAATTGCTGTATTTATTTTTATTTCGTCCAATATCGGAAAGTCAATATAGAACAGTATACAAACATATAACATGCATTTATATTTTAACAAAACATTAGAACGTAGATGACACGCACAAAGACACGACGGCATACATATATACAGTTTAATATACTGCAAGGAACACTACAGACACGTGTTGAGCAGAATTTACACAAACGGTGTTAGTGTCCACATAATGCGACTGGGTTTGATATCATGTCATGTGTCTACGGCGTTATATTACAGTGTGGCTACACTTTAACTGACATTAGTAGACCCCGTTTCCAAGTTACCGAACAACTTATTCAGAGACATAAATCCTAATTGCAACTAGCATGCAGTGCATACATCGTCTGCAAAGTAAATCTGGAGTTTTTAAATAATGTGTTTTGTGTTGGCCAAACCTATAAATGTCCAATACAAATATTTTACGTCACCAAATAATTAAGTGATATTTGAACATTGGTTAATCATAAAAAACTACATATCGCATGTTTATCTCGTACATCAATGTAATCTGACGTAATCATAATTCGTAGTTTATGTGGATAAAGACAGAGTGTATAAAACGTAAACGTTATTGATATTGTCCAATTACATTAAAACACTGAACCATATCGAAATCGAATCGATATACAATAAACTGTTTTTGAACAGATCCTATGACGTAATTTCAAACACCAGCATGATGACCATATTGTTAAAAATGATGCTTTATATGGTGTATTGTCAGGCATGTTATCAACGTACAGGTGTACAGTTATGAGTCGCCCTGCTTGAAGAATGTAAACGTTTATATGTACGGAACGCACCCTCCCGATAATATTCGCCTTCAATTCGAGTCCGGATCTATTCCGATTTTATACAACTAATGTCCATATTTGAAAGGCTCGTTAATGTAGAATGAAAACACTTCTCACAATAAGCCGCTCCCATGGAACAATCAACTCTGTATGTTGTATTAAACATTAAAGTATTTTTAATGGCAGATACGCATGTCCTAGAGATTTTACATTCAAATAGTGCGGACCATGATCAGACAGCTTCTATTTGAAGCTACACTGTTTGCAAAAAATGAGTAAATCTTTGTATTGGTTAAAGCACAACATAATGCCGAACTATTAGTGTACCCAGCTAGGTTTTAATGATAAGCACACCAGGGAGTCACATTCCTTACACCAGGCCTTAACTCTTTCGGCGCCATATTTAAAATTGTCGGTTGGGACTATTTTCAAATAAAATATTTTAGCAGAATGAATCACAGAGACGATTAAATATTTGTTGTATTTTCCGAAACTGTTAATACGGGACTCAAATTTGGTGCAAAATAGTGAAGCCCCAGATCAGACGCCACCTTGTAAGGCGGCGTCAGAACTTGGACTGCACTATTTTCAATGGCGACTTTGGCGGTGAAAGAGTTAAATCACGGATCAAGGACATGTTTTTCTGCAACGAAGTTTTGTCCGACCATCAGGGTTTGTGAAAGCCCAAAGTTTGTTTGATTATTTTGTTACTTATTTCGTTAAAACTGTTTGTTCCAAACCAAGTAACAACCGACAATTTTAAGTTTGAAGGCAAACGGATTTACCCTTATCCTCTTTACTGCTATCTAATGAGTAACTCAGCGTCTCATTCGGATCCAAGCTGTTTGATACTCGGCCAACATTCTTGCCAAACATTAAGTTAGAAATGAAGCAGACGAAATATTGCGCATGAGCAAATTTGCTACCGGCAGTAAAGGGGTTATCATGCTGCGAAAATTGTCGTCTGCTCAAACTCTCGTCTGCAGCCAATAGTCGCGACTAGCGTGATAAGGATTACACCTATCAAGAGAGCAACTAGCAACGGGACCGAATAGTTTCAGTCATCGTATACATAGGATGTACTTAATGCACTTAATAATATTACAGACAAACCATTTTGATAAAAACGTTAATGTCATTAGCATTGATTATTCATCGCTGATATTATTGTTACTCTGATTGTTAGTTCCCTAGGTGGCGTGTCATGGTTGCCCTAATGACTGCCCAGTGTCATCCTACTGAAGTTATACCGTGCAATACGATCATTAAGTCGATTAACCGTTTCCCTCACTATCGTGTTTTAAGATCACCCACACGGAATGCGTCTAATGAAAAATCTGAAAAAAAACCCAGAAAGAATGTTTTTTAATTGTATTGAATACATTGTAGGAAGTGGAGCATTTACCCGTGAGGAGCAAACAATGTTTTCAATAGGGATCAGTTACAGAGGCGCTAAAAGGCGCTTCTGTAGAGAAAAGGGTTAAAACTTGAACCGGAACCAAATCGGAACCGTTCCGATCGAGATAACCGTTTTCGAGACGATCTGGTTCAAAACTCTCAAAACCACACGATACGGTTTGCAACAAAATGTGTTCCGATTATTAGGGTTTCCGAAAAAATAAAATTATTTAATCATTTCAGTTATTTATTTCGTTAAAATATTTTATTCAAACCCAGTTACAACCGTCAATTTAAATTCGGCGGCGAAAAGGTTAAAATTGCAACCTGACCTCTACATGAATTCTACATTGTACCAACTCTGACAATGGACTTTACTTCTGTGAATTTCGTGAGAAATTGATCAGTCGGTTAAGGAGAAGCGCATAAATGAAACTGACGGTCGATGAAGCAGCATGACAATCGGAACTTAGTGCATGTTGATATAAATATAGCAGGTAAACATATGCAAAACAAGCTATCTGCAGATCTTATAACGTCCGTGGTAGCATAAATTATGCAGCAAAAGTTGTATAGCGACCATTTCGTTTAGCGACGATAAAGTTGAAACCATGAAATATTAATCAGACGTAAAACACTTACCTTTTAAAATAAACTACAGGATTAGTTGTACGAGAATCCTCCTCTTTACTATAGGAACCCTTAAAATCATTTTGTAGCAGCCAGGCGTGACTAAACTGCTATCGCCAACAACTCAAGAAAAACATGATTTTACCAGTATAACGAAAAGCTAAATAAAGGCCCGTCCCTCAAGGAAGCATTTTAAATGGGGAACAAAATTCTAACAATGTTTGTTTTGTCTATATGTGTTGTTTACGTCTGTTTCTTTTTCCCTAAAACGTACATTGGCAAACATCGTAGACACAGATCAGGGGTAGTAGATTGTGTGACATGTTGTCATTGTTTGTGCGTGTTCAGCATGAATTAAACATACCCCTTGAATATGTTAGGGCCTGTCTTGAGAGGATTAGCCGCTTGTGCCACTTTATGCATGAGACTCTCATGAATTTACAGTTACTTTCACGCCTATTGGGAACAATGGGGGATGTCATGAATGAGACCTCAAGAATGCCTTTTAAAGGTTTAAATCGATACCCATTAGCGTGTAAACTAATGGGCGATGCTCGCATAATAATGAGAAATCATGCAATAACTGTCTGAAAAATATGCGGGTATTAGATACCCGCATGAGTATCATTTTTGCATGACAACCATGCGGAACGTCAGAATTGTAAAACTCGAGTGTTTGGTCCCGGATAAATTTATCCTAGGAATTAAAATGAAATCAAAGCTTGATACGCACATACATAGCTTCGCCAAACCATAGCTTTACCAATTTTGAAGAAAATCGAACGAAAATTACATAAAAATTGGCAATAATTTGAGCAAACGACAAATATCGTAGCAGGCTAAAGTTAGCCTTATTGGTTGCATGATATGTGTGATGTATTTGTTAAGAAAAATGGCGTTTGCTCAGATATTAGCCCTTGTCACGCCGATTGCGACCACAGTGATATCGTCAATTAGCTTTGACCTGTATCAGACGCAGATTAACGCAGAATCTGATCCGGACCCGAGCTGTTTGTCAACATTTCGACCAAATCTTAAGAAAATGGAACAAGGTTAAAAAATCAAGCAGATGAGAATTCAGAGGACTTTTTTTCATTTCATGGTGGTGGGGAAGGGGTTGCGGGAGGGTAATGATTAGTTATAATGTTTAGAATGCTTTAGCAAGTGGACAGAACATTTTAATGAAGTAAATTGCTTCGATATTGAAAGTCAGAGCCAGAATGAGAAAAGGCGGGTGCAAGGTTAAATGCTCACTCTCAACTCTGACAACTGAAAAGTGCTCAACATATGATAAATACATATATGTACTATATATGGACTGATAAGCTATATATAACCATGAGGCATGATCTAAGCAGAGATGCCCTTTAAGGGGGTAATGAAACGCCACTTGGGTTACATATAACTTACATTGTATCATGCAGAGGGTGGGCAGAGGAAGATATATTGTTTATTGTAAGTTTAAGTGTCGAACTGATATACATACATGATATGATATATAGTGATATAATATAACATGTTAAGAAAACCGCTTTGTTTATTTGATAAATTCATTAACTGATTTGATTATGACAAGGTTTCGTCTACACTCAGAGGCGAATATATATTTAACGGATGAAATTCTCTAGCTACGTTGATTAGTGTAACTGTTACATGTCATGCATTTTAGGAAATAGTGTTCAGCATTTTAAATTTCGTTTGAGCATGTGCAATATGGATTTTTACAGATATGAATATTAAAAAGGTCCATATGGAGATTACTACATTTATTTCTAATTCAATTCGAGCGTGAATTACAGAAAGAGATCGGTTATCTTTTAACTAATAAGCAAGTACACAAACGGGTAAATACTTATTACGAATTGAGTGTATAAAATAATTTAAAGTGTCAATGTTCTTAATATTAGGGTCAAGATTTATCCATAGTTGGTATACACCATACACCATATGGTATACATGATTTTCGAGAAACAGTTGTCCTTACAGCGGGATATCTAATAGTTGCTAGTCCGTAATGCATATTGGTTTGTTTCTCCAACTGTAAGTGGTATTAAATTAGAAGTGTAAGAATGTTCTTTGCCATGGCTGACCTTATACATGAAATATAGTGTATGGGACTCACGTCTCTCCATTAAGGTTTGCCATCCACTCCGGAAGATGGTTATCTTATGCAGATTGAGTGAGACCAGTAAACAGACATCAGAGCATCCGTTCCAAACAATAGAGGGGTACTCGGATCAACATCTTATGTTGAATAATTTCACTCGTAATTTAAATACACACTCCCCCACATGTTTGCCGTTCATTTAAACCTTTCCTCCACAGAAACGTCTTTACGCGCCTCTGTAACTGATGGCTACTGAAATCACTGTAGGCAATGGAAACATTTGCTCGTCACGAGCAAATGCCCAATATGCTTTACTGATTTCAATTCAATTGAAAAATATCATTTTGTTTTGCCTAGATTTCCAAATTATATCATTCATCAGATTATTTCCTTGTGGAGGAAAGAAAAACGATGTACAAGCGTACACGCGAATGCGGGTGGTAAAACTGTGGGCCTATGCCGACAATGAATATTCAATGGGTGCTCTCAACATATATAGTTTTTCAGTTATGAAATTCATAATATACCAACTAAATTGCAAAAGAACTTACACTTTACTGACAGTTGTCTTTTTATTAACCATGACAGATATACCCATGATTAATGTGGTTGGTATAAAATTGCTTCTTATAGTTCGTACATTGAACCCTTAAACTGCCTTAGCCCTTTTACCGCCATAGTCACCTAAATGCGCCGTTGAAAATAGTACAGTCCCAGATCAGACGCCGCCTTTAAAGGCGGTGTCTGAGCTGGGACTGCACTTTGTTGAAACAAATTATATTTCCGTTTAAACATTTTCAGAATAGACAAGTTTGTTTAATCGAAACTGTGATTAATTTCGTCAAAATGTAATATCTTAAACAAGTCAAAACCGACACGTTTTAATTTGGCGCCAAAAGGGTTAGGACGACCCAAACCATGAGTGCAATCAGTGCAGTCCCAGAGCCAGGCGGCGTCTGAACAGGGACACCACTTTGTACAATTAAGTCTGTATATTAGTGTGTTGGAAAAACTAAAGTTTGTTAAATTAGTTCTGTCATTTATTTCGTTAAAATATTTAATCTAAAAACAGTTACAACCGACAATTTAAAATGAAGCACCGAAATTAATAATGACAGAATAGAGTCACTTAACGACAATCTCTATTTCTAAAAACATCATGTAAGACAACACCATAACTGAATATAAACTACAACATTGGATACTGGACAAATTATCTTAGAAGTTGACGAGCTCGTTCTTATGTTATGTTTTGCTGGTAATTTAATAGTCTTTGGTAAAACACCCGTAGAACTTCAACATAATTTTATCAATTTTCACGAATACTGCTGCAATTGGAATTTAGAAGTAAATTGTGATTGAACGAAAATATCGGTTTTCCATCAACACCGGCCGTTACTTGCGATGGTAACGTTACTGTAGATACTGTTACCTTTCCAAGGCGGCGTCTGATCAGAAACTTCACTTTTTGCAATAGAAATTAGCCTTTTAAAAGAGGTATCGGCAGGTGTTTTATTTCAAAATGATTTTATTTTATTTTGTTAAAAATATTTGATCTGAAACTTGTCGCAGACGACAGTTTTTAATTTGGCGCCGAAAGGGTTAAGTTAAAGCCTAGCACTATGTTACAACTACAGTCGGACTTCGCTGGCTCGAAGTTGCAGGGAATATTTTGATAAGCCTTAATTACCGAAATTCGAATTTCATTCGACTTCCGGTAATTGAGACTTATCAAAATAGTCCCTGCAACTAATATATGTGCTTACACAACAAAACATTTATGTTTTGGTCCATAAATGATTGGACAAGCATACATTCGACCGAACCGAGCTCGACCTATCGAAGTTCGACTGTGTACGTATACTTGATTATTTTGTAAGGTTGTCACTAACTTATGCGTGCGAGGTTTGAGCAAGTTCTAAATCTAAATACTTAGAAATGTTTTATTTAATTTTGTTTAGGACGTTAATTCGTGTTAAGCAATCGACTCGTTCAATGACAGTTTTATTGACATTACTGCGTCTTTGAAGGGATGACGCATCAAATCATGGAAAGACAACCGCTGCTGGTTTTGATTTTTCGTTACTATTTTAAGATTATGGAAACCCATGTACTTCCTAAAGTTCGGCAGACAAATATCTTAAGTTATGTTAGAAAATTTAAAATATCTTTCATTAAAAAGATTAAAAGTCGTTTTTTGGGGGGCATACCACTAAAGTTTATTTTTTTTAAAAAAAAAACAGCTAAAG
>JAULCE010019010.1:0-14081 GCA_032359355.1 Macoma nasuta | reverse complement strand
TCACAGAATCACCCAAGACACATCTCACATGTGTAAACAACTAAATATACAATATTCATATAATTTTCAACACATTGCAGGCAAACTATGCACTATTTTAAATCACTTCCCAAAAATGTTAGGAATACATTTTGAGTTGAAATTTTGGTTATTTAGTATTCCTAGGGAAAAAGTATATTTATAATACTAAACTAATCGGGCATACAATGGTTTTAGTTTTTTCGTAACATTTTGAATGCGCTAGTATTCCTTTTAAGGTTTTGAAGTGTAACGCCATATTTCAACAATTTTATTGAAAACAGAATAGACAAAAGTAAACACAAAGACATGAGGGTACGCGCAACTCAATCATGATTAAAATATATTAAATACTCGCCGTATAGGATACCAATTTTCTGCAGCTTCAAATAAATGTCAGAGCGATGGCGGCTATTTGGAGTTTGCTTAGTACACGTTTAAAATGTGTGTTACACGTTCCTCGTTAACTTGGAGTATTTTACTGCAAAAAGTATAGACTCCGATTATCCGTCGCGTTTCAAACTGACAGTCTCCATAATTGATAATTACCATGTTCACTAATGCGTTGATGAATACAGGGTCTTATTTTGGTGTATACTGTAAGCACGTCAAGAAGCCATATTTTTGACACGTTATGTGAACACAATTAAGTTAACATCCTGGCAGTTGATCGGCGTCTAAATTTTTACCTTTGTCAGAATGAATGGCATGGCCTGTCACTGGAAATTACGGAATCCTATCATTTGCCGTAATTTTGATTTATAATTTTTGCAAGTATTTGCAAATTTGTCTCATATAACTATGAAACGCTCTGTGAAAACAAGTTTAAGTAAAACCCAGAAAGACTGCAACGATTACAACAACGAAAGACGGCGTATGATCAGCGTTTTCTACACGGTTCATCCTCATCAAAATCAATAATATGTTGCTGTAAAGTGTGTATTTATCAAACATAATTATCAAGACGAATTTGGTCTGGATCTATGCAACATAAATATATATTTAATTCTGTAAAAGGGAGACCAATTTTGACGGAACGTATACCGGTACTACATTTGAACCCCATAATTTTGAACTCATTTAGGAAAATTATATTATTTGATTAAAGCTAAAATGAAATTAAAAATAAAGTTTTTGGCTTTGTGGAATCGTGTTGAAGTTGAGCTATTTTAATAGTTCGGAGTGAAAATTAACTTATTCAAATTAATCAAAATAGTTCCATTAACTCCGATATAATAAGTGTCGACTGTCGCAAATGTCAATGTATGTGTATTATCATTGAATACCTACTAGATCAACCTGATGATATCAAGCTAGGTGCGACCATTGCATTTATTTCAAACAGTTGGGATCATCGTGACACGCCGAGTAACTGGACGTCTGATCCGGATCAATGCTAACTGACATTAAAGCAATAGTTTCACAAAACATGAGGCAAAATCAATCAGCTGCAGAATTCAACCAAACGACATGTTTAATAAATGATATTTTTTTCTGCGGACAATCTTCGTGAGACATGAATAGGGTTAAATGACGTATTGTGTGTATTTCTAGGGTGTGATTACAGTAACTGAATTCAGCACTGGGGGTTTGTACTTTTTTGACAAAACAACTGGCGCCGCCTTATTAAAGGGTTTATCGACGGATAATGGAGACAAATGGGCGGCTCTGTGTCTGTACACCCCAGACTCGCAGCCCAGTGTGCCAGGTTTGTTTTACTTTCGTTGTCTGCATTTTTTCTGATAGGTTTTCCGAATGAGCCCTCCTGTGGAACGACTGATTTATCTGGTTCCCGCCTGTCAATATGTATCGACTACAATACACATTGACAGTAGTGAACTAGACTACTTAGTCTTCATTGCAGTCACCTAAACGGGACAAAACAGTGAGAAACATTTGACAATGACACTAATTAGTCGCCTGGAACCGTCACAACCGTATAATCACACGATTAGAGCACACGCTAAGTTTACCGTCGGAACATTCGCGAATACACAAATCGGTTTACTTGTGAACTAAATGCATCAAAGCCAAGCAATACAACGTTATACACGTTTATAACCCTTTTTCTGTCACTTAAGGAGGGTTTTAATTTTATCTCAAACACTCAAAAACGCTCTCTCTATGATATTTTGATATTTTAAAATGAGGTGCACTAAAGCAATCGTATTTTTCCAATGACGTAAATAAAATAACTGTTCATTGAGGAAATTATTACATCAAATTTTTTGAGGTAAAACACATTAAATAAATTATATTGTCTGTTTGAGTTTAAGACGCTTCAAATTCTATTATTGAAAAAGAAAAAAAATCTGTTAACTTTTTAGAGCAGCCGATGAAATTTAAGGAGCATTTAATAATGATTTTATTTGCAGATAATTGTCCGGCAAAACAATGTGACCACATCTGTGTAAACGGTCCAAATGGAGCTTCCTGTTTGTGCAGCGAAGGGTACCGGCTCAATGCCGATGAGCATACCTGTTCAGGTGAATGAGTTTAAAAAAACGTATTTTACGTCTAACGAAACTGTTTTATTCCGTATATGTTTTTTGTCATTAAGACATTTTCTATTATTCCTGATTCTATCATCTTCTGTATGCTGGGGGCGAATTGGTCAATTCAAATTAGATCCAGATGAAGTGTCAACTCTTTATCTCATCAGTTCCCAAAGTTACATCAGCAATACCTGTTTTTTTGAATACCAGTTAAACATTAAGTAAGAATAGTTCATGTTCATCTTAATTGTGTTTGCCCGTAATGTATGAACATGTATATTTATTTAACTAGTATAGTTCCTTTTAAAACAAATCACGAATCAGTAGTGAGATCAAAGTTCACATACTTTTAAATTCCATAAGAATATTTTGAACTTATCGATGGGTATCGAAATAATTTCTATATACAGTTGACAATAATGGCTTATTTTTCCATATTAAGATACAGTGCAACCCACGTTAATGTACAAAATATACCATAAATAAGCCAGACTCGTTTAAAAACACTTTTAAGATAAAAGACAAGACGCCCAATTATAGAAGATTAATGACTGACTTATGATAAGCATAAAAAACAATAGATGTTTAAAATAAAACAAAATTCTTTATTCATGGCCAGTTAGTGAAAGAGCTGAGAATACATAATTAAGCACAGAGTAACAAATCATCTGACTGCATATTCGTGATCTTTTATTGATCAATACATACATTTAAAAAAACTACTTTTAAACATACAACCTAAAATATTTGTGTGACATAACACATGTGCTCTAGGGGGCATCTTTTTTCATGACCCAACTACTTACAATGCGTCTTATTGATAGATCGAACTTCTTAAGCTATTGATCAGAAACTATTAATTTGTGTCTTATCATGATAACCTTCACGTTTGACCTAACTAGTTGAATGTTATAGGCTACGGTGTGTCATTATTCTCAATTATGTCCGATATAAAACTAATATTAACACTTCGATGCTCTAGGTTTCATCTCCGCCAAGAATGAAAACGTTTGATATGAGGAAGCCTACCTTGTGGGTTATGTCAGTAGGTATATCTAGTTGTCAGTATGTGCAGTTCGGACGGATATCTGGTATTGGCATAACAAGAAAATGAACTAGAACCAGTATGCCGAATTGTAAAGCGATGCACTATATATAAATTCGTATCAAAGAAATAAATCAAGTCTTCATTAAACTTGCCATCAACAGACACAAGTTGTTGCCATTTTCATACCTACCACGTGTAGGTTAAATTTGCTCAATTTTAGGTTTTGATATTTATACATGGTTACTATCATTTGTGATTGAATTTACAGAGTTGGAGGGTAAGCGTCACAGGGCGCTGGTTGTGGCTGGTTCCAATGGCATTTGCACGCTGGACATTCGAAGTCTTTCTTCCGAAACCTATGATCAGACCAAATGTTTTACGGGCGTGCCATCGGTAAACTTCATAGATATGGGTACGAATTCAATATTTTTGATACAGTGTGCTAGTCGATTGTTTGTTCAAGCACAGTCTGGGTGTAATGTACGACTCTTGTCTTCGTGCTCTTGCCCACTTCTGCCCTGGTTCTCAATTTATTCTGCCAATGCCCACCATAGTTATGCTGTTAACCAGCCTGGATCTGTATCAGTCGTTGAGTACATCGGCTTATGAACCAAGTCTAAGCTGTTTGACATTCATGCTAGAGTTTAACCGAATATCAAGCAAGTCGAAGAAAGTTCGAAATTCCAGACGAGATTTCAGTAATCGAGAATTTGGGTGGAAGGATATTGATTGACAGAGCAGCATGCATTATTGAACATATTTTTCTATTTCTGCTTGATATGTTGTTTTCGATAATAGAGCCTGCTATTTCAATTTAAAGGGAAAGTGATAACGTTTGTAGCAACTATGTACTTTATTATTTCCTTTTGATCGTATCAGGATTTTGTATATAATATTTAATTTCTTTAAGTATCTTTCGATTCGTTGTTTATAGTATTTCAATCAAACCCGTTTGTTGTACACTTTAAACAATTTAATATTGTTTCTTGTAATGTTCCATATTCTATAAAATTATAATGTCACTTGATTGAAGATGTATGCAAACAATAGATGTCAACTTACTCAACTTAATGACCAATGTATACACTTAAAGATTAATCTGTCCAAACAATATCAATTCTGTCACTCGATATCAATGCGCCCTATTCGTATTTTATGCGTATTGTCTATTTATTAAGCAGTTTTATTAAAACAACAGAATCCTCAAAACTATAACAGGTGGTTGCGTAATGCACATACAACAAAGCGTATGTTTTTTTGTTAAACCAGATATGGTTAACAGACAGATCTTTTATGCGACTGAGATGGAGGTTTACAGTTTCATGATTGATGGCAACAGCGAAGCAACACGCATCGTGTCTCTCACAGAAACTATAACAGGTAAGGACATCTTTATCCAATTTGCCAATAAAATTGTTGACTTGTGAAACTAAAACATATCAAGAAATTATTTCGAGTGAATGTCTTGCAGGATAATGGAATATGCACTTCTTATTTGAATCAAGTACTGTCCATTTATTTTTAGTTTAGTGGACATTGATGCAAACCAATTGCCACAGTCTACTTCCGTTATATTGCAACCATCTAACGAGTTTTTGACAAATATCAGTTGTCGTCCTTTCCTTTATATCGTCGTATCAAGGCGGCATAAAAATAACATACGGCTAGAGTTCGTGTAACATAAGTAATTTTAACATCGTAAAATGCATGACAAGACGGGGTGTTTCGGTAGGTATGGCTTTGGACTGGCGCGACAAGAATATCTACATGAGCCTTGGCCAAGAAGAAGGGAAGATCCAACTCTTTTCGCAGAAGTCACTTTCTACACACGCTATCCTGGATTCCGACCTATATAAACCCCGGGAACTTTTTCTGATGCCACTTGACAGGTATTTTCATTCAATGCATTCGCTTTCAAACCTGTGTTAAAACTTAAAACAAAATATTCCCATCAACATCAACGTCAGCAACGAAAAATGCATAGTTCAAAAGCAATGTTCAGCAAATACGGATAAGGTCCAGTGACATGTTATGATGTAGAATGTAGCTTTCAAGTAGCTCCTTTTACTTCTTTCTACCCTTTTTCTCCATCTACTAGTTTAGCCATTTGCACAAAGAAAGCATCTGGTGACAAGACCTTTAAAACCAGTAGTGCAATTCCGAAACAATTTCACAAATATATATTTTCGGGAAAATCTTCAAACCGTCCTTATATATCTGTAAAGATGGCTGCCAGGGACGGGGCAAGTTTTTTTATGTACAAAACTTGTGAACGCTTCTTCAAAACAAATGTCTAATTATGTCTCCCCTTCTCTAGAAGTAACGGAATCCTGGTAGTTCCTGAATTAATTCCGACTTGCGACTTTATTAACAATAAAAGCAAAGTTTACGAAAATGGACTACTTCGTTGCACAGTTATTCCTTATTCAATAGTTTAATATTATAAAATTTGTCCAGAGCACACAATGAAAACTATTGGAATGACATTGATAAACATTTATACAATGGTGAAGCTCAATAAGAAAAAGTGCAGTGTACAGGAACCATACCTATTGCCCTTTGATACTTTTTCTTGTCTGGAGTAAACCGTGAAAACTACTGGATGGAATTTGATAAAACTTCCTACAATGGTAAAGCTCAATAAGAGAAAATGCAGTGAACAAAAACCACAACTATAATTTACCTTATTACCGAGTAATGGTCCTTTGATACGTGTTCTTGTCCAAAGTGTAAAGTGAATACTGCTGGGTGGAATTTGATTTTGAGGACATCACACTTGATAGGACTAGACATGCAACAAAGATAATTAATTAATTAATACTTGTCTCTTTTTTAAGTATTATGGGGAGACATCTGTTAACGACCCTCTAAATTAAAATTACTTCACCTTAATTATCCTTGAATGACCTGACCCTCTTAGAATTAGTTTCCTTTTAGTTTAAAATGTTACTTATATATATCCATGTCGAGATTCCCGGGAAGGTCATATACCAAACTGCCTATAGTGTGAAGTAACATATGGACTACATAATCAGGTCCAAAAATGTTCCTACCGGCATCAAGGGTCAAACAGGGACATTCAATAGAAACGCAAACATTAATTACTATCTTGTTTACCCTATACATTTGCCACAAGATATTGATGGATCATTGAAGGTACTCGGTGTCATGTATTTTATACACTACTACTGTTTGCTGCATAAAAATGCCGTCAAATTTTAGGATGTAACAAATATTCCAAAGGTCATGTGATTATCTCACGGTGTAGGGGTGAAAATGAATATATGAACAACTGATGTGTTTCTTATTTTTTCAAACGCAAACCATTACCCTTAACAGTTGAGAAACTATTGGTCTTCTCAGCTGGCACTACATCATAGACTACAATTTACTTAAAAGTTATCGGTCACTTTGTATTTTTTGCGAATTATTGTTTTTATGCAAGTGCATGTACATTTGTCAATGAAGCTCGTAAGTCTTGTTCTTTTGGATAGTTCTGAAAAGTTTACATTTCACATAAAACGGGAGTGATCAATCATTGTGTAGAAAATAGTTGACTCTTTCTTTTGTTGTGGACATTCTT
Source organism: Macoma nasuta (assembly GCA_032359355.1). NCBI lineage: Eukaryota > Metazoa > Mollusca > Bivalvia > Cardiida > Tellinidae > Macoma > Macoma nasuta. Next base: position 6,937 of record JAULCE010019010.1, on the reverse strand, counting down.
TTGTTTTTAGCTCTACTGGCCACAGGCCTGAGAGCTTATGTCGTGGCGTTGCGTCCGTCGTCCGTGCGTCCGTCAAGCGTGTGTACGCGTGCGCGTGTGTCCGTGCGTCCGTAAACAATTGTTTTAATGCGGTAAAGTATATCTCAATCAAACTTATACGGTAGTAAGATATCTATGAGAGCTCGGTACTTCTCGAAAACAAGCTAGATCCACCCATGCATGACTGAATTATTGCCCTTGAATAAGTCAAATTTGCTATAATACAGCTTGTTTATGCAATAAAGTCTTTATTTTTTTATGGATCTTCACAAAATTTATATAGTAGTTAGATATGCATATGAGCCAGATCTGCTCATGCATGACAGGAACTTGAAATTGTCAAACTACTGTAAAACAGCTTGTTAACGCCATAAAGTCTCCTTTTTGTTTTCGATCTTCACCAAATTTATACATAGGTAAGATATCTATAACAGCTCAGTTTCTTTTGAAAATCAGCTAGATCAACCTATGCATGACTGGACAATTGCCCTTGAATATTTTAAAATTGCAATTATTAGCTTGTTTACGTGTTTTAAAAAGTCTCCATTTCTTGTCTGATCTTCACTATACCTATACAGAAGTTAGAGAACTTAATTAGATAAAGCTCGGTTTCTTTTAAAATTCAGCAAGATCAACGCATTAACGACTGGATAATTGCCCTTGAAATTGTCGAAATTGCTATAATTCAGCTTGTTCACGTGATAAAGTCGCCATTTCTTTTCCATTGTTCACCAAACTTATACAATAGTTAGATATCTATAACAGCTAAATTCCTGAAAATCAGCCATCAGATGAACCCATGAACGACTGAATTAAGGCCCTTGATATTGTCAAAATTGCTATAATTTAGTTTGTTTACGTGATAAAGTCTCCATTTCTTCTCCGATCTTCACCAATCTTATACAGTACATGTAGTAATATACGAATAACAGCAATAATTTTAACTAAAATTTATCTTAGTACACGCCTGTATCTATCAGAGATTGTGTTGGTTACCAGTGCACGAAACAGAATATGACTTATCAGATTGTAATGGACACAGTGTCAGTTCCAAACAAATTATACAAACACATTAATATGTCACTGAAACTTCGATGAAAAAGAACCTTACATTCAACATACTTTACTTATTTTCGTCATTTCAGGTCAGCTTAGTAATTAAAGCGAACCTTTGCATTTTAGCGTTATAATATAAAATCATCATTTAGCGTTTGGGGAAATTGTTCTATTGCAATTTGGGTTGGGAATAGTTTTCACATTTGACGGATATTGATGCAATAATGATATTTGTCATATACTTAGAAAACACGTCAACGGATGACCAAGTTTTGGAAGTCAGATTTAAAATATTACGTCAATGAGACGCTTAAACGAGGTGTACCGTATTAAAATATATACATGTATAAAGATAGGTCTAAGTCAAAATATATAGTAGCCTCTGACCCAGAACTTTAAAATACAAAATAGGTCTACAATATGATAAACACTTCATCGATTAAATTTTTACTGTCAGGTAGTATTTAAAAACAGATTCAAAAAGTTGCATTATCTTAGTTTCACATATATCTTCCACGATGTGCTTGTAGTTTTGCACACACAAAAATGCAAACTGATATATAGCATTTCAATTAAAAGTTAGCATCTGACCTCAATCGTAAATATACATCAAAATACATAATTATGAGTCAATGGCAGGTGAGTAGACCAATATATTGATCAAATGATGCTCGTTTGTAAGGATGAGTTCACAACAGTTGCCATACATTTCAAATTCACCCTATACTGTGAAAAAAATCAATATATTTGTGATAATTTGTTACTCCCTGATATTTAATTGAATTGTGTGCACCAAATACAAGTTATGAATCAAATATTTAATCATGATTTCCTTCACTGGTCAACCGACCATCTTTTAGCAAATGAATATGGTAACTATTCATTGTTAGTTTTGTTTGAGTTTTTATGCTGAATGTCCCGTTTTGACCCTTTTAGCATGTAAAACATTTTGGGGCCTGATATGTACGACCATATTGTACCTTGCACTATGGGCATCAGTCTGGTATATAACTTTCAAGAGTTTCTCAACACGGGTTTCAAAAACATGGCCTTCTTTTCAGTTGCGAAATATAATAGCAATATGGTCCTAGTAAAAACATTTGCCTTTGATTCTATTTTTTACTTGTGTTGTCTTTGCCATTGCTTATGCACCTTACATTTTTTATTTTTGCCCGTATATCTTAGCCCTTGTTATACTCCCTTACTTATAAGAGGGTGAACTTGAATCAGTTTGTCCGTCCGAGCGTCCGTCTGTCCGTCCTTCCGTGTCCATGACAGGGTATGCCCGGGGTGCATTAACCTCAACGAAACCGACTTGTGGGAACATTTAGTCATTAACCTAAACGGAACCGACTTTGGTGTGGTTAAATTCACCACAAGACAGAGTGCATGATTCAGGCATGTGCGTCAAAAGTTCAAGTTCACAAAACAAGGTAAAATGTTTTAGCTTCAGAATTTAAAATGCTTTGGTACACATGTTTACCATAACAAGACGATGCGCAAAGTGCATGCTTCAGGCATGTTGGTCGAAGATCAAGGGGAAAAATCTACCTATTCACTGCATTTAACATTATCTCTGTCTTGTTTTGTCTCGGTATGATTTGTTTACCATTGCCTTTCATTGTATGCCGTTATCCGTTGTCACATGGTCAAGAATAACAACAATTACAATGCAAAACAGGGTCATGACGTAAATAATTTGTTGCTAACTGTTAAGTAGTGTAGCCCTTGGCTTAACATTTTATTTCATGCCCTAGTCAGTTTCGTTTTGTTACTTTTGTGTAGGTTCCTTTGCCTTTACTTTTGTCTTTTTTATTGTTTTATAATAACCACTACCTTTGACACTGCAATACGTATGTTGCCTTATTTTTTCCTGCGTTCCCTTAGTGTTTTTCTTGGTATATGTTATGACGTTGTCGGTGTTTTACTTGCATTTTTACTTTGCCATAGTACTTGAAATTTCGTTCTTTCGTTCTTGCTATTTCGCAAATATCTAAGATATTGTATGCTTTTAAATATCTTTATGTTCGTCTTTACGCTTGCCTTGGTAAATGTGTGTGTCATTTTCGTTTCATGTAGTTTTTTATGTTGATATTTGGTGTAAGTCAAAAACAGTTGTTATAGTTGTTTCTCACTATGTTTTCAGTTTGATGCTATGGATCAGCGGCTTTATGGACAACATCAGTGTTGAAAAAGCGGCTATTGACGGCACAGAACGGATACCAGTGTTGGGGGCAGATCAACTGTATAATCCTTATTCTATAAGCGTGGATCCCGCAACACTCATGTATATATAATATTTACTTAATCCCAGACGTTAGAATCATAAAGAAACTGATAAGAGTTGTCTGAAAAACTATGTAAAGAACTTTTATGTAATTTGTTTAGTTGCAAAACACTGTGAACATAGACTAGTTGTCAAATGAATAATAATGCCACCTGATTTTGTCATCTAATATCGATATTTTCTACATGTATTTGGGTATATAACATATGCTGTCGACTAAGATAAATAAAAATATTGTTAATTCTGATCAAATGCAACTAGCTAGGGACTGGTCTATGTCAATATTATTTTGGTATTAAATCAAGTTAAATTATTTGCAAACATAAGGTTTTGAAACATTTCATACGTTACGTAGATCACATTTACAAAAACGGAAATGTTTTTAAAATCAACCGTTTTATCTGAATTTTACTGAAAAAATGACGGAAACAATACTTCATAAAAAGTCTGTTTGCCGATAAATTGATAAGTAGTATTGATGAATTTATCCTACGCATAGAAGAAGAAAAAAGAGCATGTCACATCTAAAAGCTAGCTTACCCTGTGGAAGCAAATGAATGATTAAGCTTTAAAGTCGTAAGAATTTAAAGTCGTAAGAATGTAATGTACAAGTCGCATTAATATATACTACTTCTCTACATCCACATTACAATCATACTGGTCTGAAATCGTTGTGACTGATAGAGGTCTACACATTTCATAGTGCCGTTAGGCCCATATTTCCAGCCTGCGTCCACAAATTAATACGGCTGTTATTCTATATATCAAGTTAGCAAACTCAAACATGCTGTTGGTTATAGGTTACTACACATATTTTAACTAATTGTTTATCGGCAAAACTCTTAACATACATTACATTTGCACAATGAAACTGAATTAATTATCAAATGTAGGCAGTGCTGTTATTAACAGACAAACAGACGTATGAAAGACACTATCTTGTAGGCAAATCATAAAAATATTCTTTTTAACAATATTCGGCCATAAAATCACACATGGACTACTGAAAATCGTTTTGAATGACAGCAAAATAACACATATAGTGGTTTTTATTATATGCGTCCTTTGTTACGTAATAAAACATCATGTCTGCATAGAAAATGATAAACTATATATTTCCGTTTCAATTTTGAAAGAATAAGAAACAGTTTGAAATATGCAATAAAAATGTAAGGGCCCAACTGTGTGATATAAATATTTGAAATTAAACAGGGTGTCAAATTTGATTTTACTTTGGATTATTTTATCAAATTAATACATTAAATATAGCCGCTTCTTTCAAAACGGTTAACTGCACTCCCGGGATATGCGTTATTTTTATTACACTGTATATGCATCTCGAAGAGTGTGAGTCATTTTGATATGTCTGATAGTTGTCAATTTGATTGTAAAATCGGTAAAAATAAAATAAAGCCAATAATATATAGGAATTTGGTGACATTGTGCAGGCATGGCGTATTGTTAGTCTCTCAACTAAATTGGGTATTAAATTCTGTTCTGTAGGAAAAATATTTTATCTTATATACTTCATTATAGACACCATTCTGTACCTAAAATGCGTTTTTACAAGCGTGCGCTAAACAATTCTTTCTTCGAATCTGTTTAACACATGCCTAATGCATAAGAGAGAGATAAAGAGAGAGAGAGAGAGAGTGAGAGGTATACGCTTATACCAGGGCTGAACAGTCGGCCTAATACAGACACAGACACGTCTTAGCCTCTTAGGTCCCATGACTACATCGGGTACAGTAAAATATGATCGTTGTGTATATACAATGTATATCCGAAGAATTTAATTACAAATAATAAGCTGTACATTAGCAAATTCTGTAGATCTGTTTTATTGGAGCAGACTGATCAGGGTTTACGAAAATCGATTATTAGGCTTGTTATTTCGGACACAATATACATTGGCATGAAACGTGTGTCAGCTTTTAAGGATAACTTAACAATTTTATCCAGATTATCGCATTCATTTTGGTATTTGATTTCATCATATGGAATGTACAGGCGCGCATTATAGTACTTTTTGTCTTATTTGTATTATTACTCGTCCTCTGTCAGAGGTTTATAAGCATGCGCTGTTGTCGAAGTTTACATTATAGAACTAGCGAATCGATCTAGAATGAGACTCCCTTAGAATCTTAGATTCGAATTAATTTAGGATACGCTTCCAGTAGTTATTTCAATCCAATTTTGCTCACAAAGTGTGGAACATATCAACAAAAAAAGGAAATCTTAATAAGGAAAGTATTACCTGATTATAAGCAGCATGCATGCGAATTCTTATGTCACCAATATTGGTAAAATGAAACTGCAAACGATTTCTATGAGAAACGAAGATTGTTTCGCTCAGTAAAGTGAATGTCAAAGTAGGTGAGCTAAAGACGAACAGTTTTAACCGTGTTTTTGAAGGAGGGCTATGTTTGTTTTATCTGCATCGAAAATGGCTCTTTTTAACCCTTTCCTCCACAGAAGCGCAATTAAGCACATATATCACACATTGCTATTGAAACAATCGTAGGAAATGTAGCATTTGCTCGTAACTAGCAAATGCATCATTTCCTATAATTATTTCAATACAATTCAAAAATGTCATTTTCCTTTTGCCTAAACTTTTATGATTTTCATCAAATTCCTCCCTTGTGTATTAGTCTTATAATAGCTTGTATAGAAAAGGGTTAATGAAAATAACGTCAACAATAAACACGTGGTAGTAGCCAAAACATGAGCCACGAATTTTATGTCATTATGCAGAGCTGAGTTTGAAAACAGAACGAAATTTCCAAACTCTCGCTTGTACCGTATTTTTTCATGCGAAATAATTCAATTGTAATTATTAGTCCCCTACCATGTAATGGTATGAGAACTAAAGGTTTGCTCGATCTCGTCAGTCCGTGCGTCTGTCTTTCCGTCCACCCGTCTCTCAATACAGATTTCTTGTCCAGACTGTATCTTCCACAAGCTTGATTTGATTTTGATATTACTTCACGCTATTACTCTGTAAAGCACATTACACAGCCTACTTAGTTCAAGGTCAAGGTCACTTTTCGGCTAAACGATTTTAGTCACGTTTTTTTATGTCCGGGTTGTATCTTTCAAATACTTAATTGGATTTTAACATAACTCGACTTGATCATTTTCATGCACATTAACAAGCCTCCTACGTCCAGCTAAAAGTTATATTTTCGGCTTAAAACTTTTACTCACAATATTTCGTGTCTCGTCTGTAAAAATATTCTCTGTAGCAAGATGATGTGTCGTGCATATCACTCATCCACTTACACCTAATGCCAATGTTACATTTTGGTCACAAACATTCTAATCATATTTGTTGTGTCCTGGGGCCGGTTTCACAAAGCTTCTCAGTAAAATCTTAAACTTAAGTGAAAATTTCAAATGAATATATCTCTTTATTTACAATAAATACTTCCATGAAACTTTGCATGATTGTGAAAAACTATGTTTTTCACCAGCATGCAAAGTTTCATTGAAATATAATTGAAAAGAAATTGAAAATCTGCATGTGAAATTTTCACTTAAGTTTAAGATTTT
>JAULCE010018899.1:0-14081 GCA_032359355.1 Macoma nasuta | reverse complement strand
CTTGGCGTCTGATCTGGATCCAAGCTGTCTGACACTCAGTTAAATCATTATCTCCTGAACTATATATAAATTGTGACAACATTGTTCTATTTTAGCTTACTTAACATAATCTCGAAGACTAAGTATCGGTTAATATCGATGATTTTATAGACATTATGGGAAATAGAGCATTTGCTCCTGAGGAGCATATGCTCTACTTCTCATTATTTCTTCAAATGTCAGTCACATTAGATGAGCAATAATTAATAATTATAGGTTATTTAATATTGTTCTGTACAATACCGATATATATTTGGACGAGCACACAGCTTGGAAAGTCATATTGGACGAGCCGCTTGGCGAGTCCAATATGATTTTCCAAGCTGTGTACGAGTCCAAATATATATCCGTATTGTACAGAACAATGTTAAATGACCTTTTAATTTTATACCTATAAATATTATCAGTACATGTATAACAAAACAGCATTTTTATCTTCGGGATAACAAGATAACAAAAAAAAACAAATAACACATTCAATATCAATAATATGAATTTAGGCTTTACCTATGGACGAGGAAAGCCTTCGATATTAAAAGAAATTAAGTGTAGGTGTTATGTCTAGTGTCCATGATTTCGCTTTAATGCTGGCATTTGAAATGATAATATCCATGCGCGGATCCAGAATTGTTTATCAGGGGGTGGAGGTTCAACCATTTCGCCTTTTTCACCTCAGAGTAGATCCTTTTAAAGTACATGATATGGATGCACATAGCTTTAAAGTATAATCGTATAATCGACGTTGCTTAAATTCTTATTTTTTTTTATTTTTTAGGGGGGTTTAGGGTGGGGTCCGCGCATGATATGCATTGATAAGGGCTTTGTTACTCTGGGCCCGTATTCACAAAGCTCTCAAGGGAAATATTTTCCTAACATTTGACTATTTTCCACCTTTTCTTAACATGTTAAGTGGTATTCACAAAACTTTAACCTTCGGATTTTCATTCGGAACCTTTCACGGTTTTCGGTCTTTATCATAGGTTTAACATGGGGCCTGTGAATCGTACAATGCGGAAACAATATGGGATTTTGTGTACGCGCGTGCGTCCAAATACGTTATAGTTATAGCACCCACATAAGGACTTTACCGGCGCGTAACTGGTTCTGGGGCGACCACAAGGGTGTGTCATGGATACAAATCGAGACCCGCGTGGTTGCCCCAGAACCTTTTACGAGCCGGTAAAGTCATTTTGTGAGTGCTATAACTGTTTTATCGCATGATCGTTCCTTATTTTTTTGCAAGTCTCAGCATCTGATGCACTCGGCAAAAACAATTCATAACAATTCAAAGGAATCGGATAAAATTTGAAAGTGCAGCAGCCGACAATTTTAGCAGACGACCGTTTTCGCACACGGCTGTCATACGATTTTGTCAAGCTTTATGTAATGAACACAAAAAAGCCATTGTATAGTTTTCCGCCAAACAAAAGAAATAGACAAAGGGCGTTTCCTTGAATGTCAAAATAGAACGTTGTCAATTTCTAATGAAGGGAAAACGACCAATGAAAAGTCGACTTGAAAACTGTGCTGATTTTGACTGTGACCTACTTCCAGTCATCGCACCCCGGTAGCCAAAAAGTATTTCGGTCGCTCGGTCCGTTGCTAGCCATCGGGACAAATGAATATTGGAGCATAACTCCTAAACAGCATTACCTAGAAATACCAAATTTGATGTGTGGATGCATCTTGGTGAGCCAGTTTGTCATGTACCAAAACTAGGTCACTATGACCTTGACCTTTGACTTATATAATATGAAAACTTTGTCCCGGCTATATTTTCTTAACTATATGTCCTAGAGACATTTAATTTGGTACAGTGATACATCTTAGGAAGGCGGTCTGTCATGTTCCGTTATTAGGTTATTGTGACCTTGAACTTTGACCTTTAACCTATATAATAGAAAACCTGTGTCCGGGCTATAACTTCCAAACACCATCACCTAGTAACACCAAATTTGGTGACCTAGAGGCATTAAACTTGGTACATTGATACATCTTAGGAAGGCGGTCTGTCATTTTCCAGAATTAGGTCATTGTGACCTTGAGCTTTGACCTATATAATAGAAAAAACTGTCCTGGCTATAACTCCCAAACAGCATTACCTAGAAACACCACATGTGGTGTGTGGATGCATCCTGTGTAGGCGGAGTGTCATGTACCAAAACTATGTCACTTTGACCTTGACCATGACCTTTGAGCCTTATAATATGAAAACTTTGTCCAAGCCATATTTTCTTAACTACATGTATATGCCCTACAGACATTAAACTTAGTACACTTGATACATCTAAGGAAGGCTGTCTATGATGTTCCAGTATTAGGTCACTCTGACCTTGACCTTTGACCTATATGGGCCGTTCTCTGACAAAAGGTGTCTTAATGACATTGAGTTGATGACGTCAAAAAAGCGCTTGAAATGACGTCATTATTTTCCGCACAATAACGTCGTCAATATCTTTTTTATCATAGCGCCATAGAAACGGTTAAATTTAAAAAAAAACTATTTAGAATTGAACCATGAAATTTTCAGATAATGTGTAAAAATTGATTTTTTTGTCATTAAGACCCCTTTTGTCAGAGAACGGCCCATATACTAGAAAAAAAACTGTGTCCTGGCTATAACTCATACATGTACACAGCATTACCTACAAACACCAACTCTGGCGTGTGGATGCATCTTGATGAGCCGGAAATATATGCCATAGAGATCGGGGTTTTAACTGTATTCATTGTAGAAAAGGGAAAGGTCAAGACCATTACAATCTTTTGTTGACAAAAATGTATGTCTTAATATTTTCACCATTACAAACAAGTGCTATGTTATTGGGGTATCAATCACCTTCAGTGATAGTTCTAGTTATTATTATTATTGTTATTACTTAACGACGCTATATCCGAATGTGGTTATATCCATTTAGACTGATATAAAGAAAACAGAAATCGGGGAATTCATTTAACGTTGTACTAACCAAGTGTTCGTAACACCAGAGCTCGCTATAAGTATACTTGCCGGGGACTGTACTTGGCTATATCCGAATGTTGTTATATCCATATAGACTGATATAAAGAAAACAGAAATCGGGGAATTTATTTTACGTTGTACTTACCAAGTTTTCGTAACACCAGAGCTCGCTATAAGTATACTTGCCAGGGACTGAAGTTGGCTATATCCGAATGTTGTTATATCCATATAGACTGATATAAAGAAAACAGAAAAAGGGGCATTTATTTTACGTTGTACTAACCAAGCGTTCGTAACACCAGAGCTCGCTATAAATGTACACCACTGAACATACCCGTAAAAACTTACAGCAGAACAATATAATTTAAAAATAATGCAGGCGACGCTATTCTTAGACGACAGTTTACTCCGCCAGGTCAAGGCTGGCAAGGAAGAGGCTGGCAAGGAAGAGGCTGGCAAGAAAAACGCTGTTCTGAACACAGCCTCGTTATATCCAAATTTTTATTACCGCTGTCGCTGAACTTTGGTGGACGTATGACAACGTATGACATTACTTTCGGATTTATTAGATAAGTCTTTTATCGCACAATTATAACTTAACACTTATCATGCCAACCGCGACCATATTGGTATCGTCAATAAGCTTGGACCCGGATAAGACGCCGAGTAACTTGATCGATGCTGTTTGATACCCTGGCAACAGTTTCACCAAATTTTAAGCGAATCACAAAAGCTTAAAATATCAAGCATGCGAGAATTTTTACATACGACAATTTAAGCGGCAGCACTCGCCGTCTGATCCAGGTTTAATTGGTTTGTAATAATCATCACAATTGTAAGTAGCGGGGCGAGGAAAGAAAGAATAAAATTGTTTAAAATGACATAAGCTGTGAAGAGGTTTGCAGAACAAGAAATCATCATAATACCGGAAGTGTATTTGGGTAACCAAAATTTGCTATTTGATAATTATAGAGTATAAAATCACGCCAAGAAGTTCTCTAACACGCTGCGAGTTTAAAACATGAAAATAGGCGTGAGTATACAGTGGGAGATACGACGGTTTAACCCTTTTTTACGCCACCTTTTAAAGTATCGGTTGTAACTGATTTTGAATCAATTATTTGAACGAAATAAGTAAAAGATATCATTGAATAAACTTTGGCCTTTTCCAATTCCTTAATGTCAGAATAAATTTTGTTGCAAAAAAGTGAGTCTCTGATCAGACACCGCCTTAGAAGGCGGCGTCTGAGACTTCACCTTTTTTTAAATGCCGATTTGTGTCGCCTATTGCGGCTAAAGGGTTAACCGTTTAAACGCCAATGTACCCCCCCCAACACAACACTAATACTATGAAACAATACACATTTATGCGTGTTTCTTTTAAATATTAAATAACAAAACGTGTAAAACACTTTGGATCCTGATCAAGTTTGAATTAACTCTTCTTCTGATCTGGCTCCAAGCAGTTTGTGTAGTTTATCAGTGGTCACAGATCAACGCGTTATCTAGATTGTAAATAATACGAGTAAAGAATAGCGTTACCCCTACTTAAAAGTAAGATAAGTTTACATATAATCTCGTGATCTTTATGAGTCAGCATTTAAAACGTTGACCTAGTGACCTAATTAATGATAATAACCATTATGAAATTATGTTTCTGAAATCTTAAACTGCTTCTCACAATGTCGTCTGCTGACTCTTTCGTCTGCTTCATTTTCTTAAACTTTGACTTAATTGATTCAATTATTCAAGAAAGTATTGTCTGAGAGTGTAAATGGTTTGGATCAAGATCAGACACCGAGTTATTCGGCGTCGGATCTATACTGAAGGCCTCAATGGAAGTAAAAGTTCCATGTGAATGCGATGTACACGTGTTGGTATGGCTTATTATTCTTATTATTATTCTTATTCTTATTATTCTTATTCTTATTATTATTATTATTACTTTTATCAAACAAATGATTCAATGAAATAATCGGATGAAATATATGAAAATTCATACAAAAGAGAAATGTAATATTTGAATTGTACTGAAATCATTGTAGCGTATGAAGCATTTGCTCGTTGCGAGCAAATGCTCCATTTCCTACAATGTTTTCAATAGCCATCAGTTACAGAGGTACAGACAGGCGATTATGTGGAGGAAAGGGTTAAACAACGTTGAAATGCCAGAATATTTGTTGATTGTCTGCTAGAAGACTTATTCATAAAACATTCGCATCTTGAAAGATTAGCTCATTTCTTAATAAATGAAGATTTTTTAAAGAGATTGTTAGAATAATTAAATTTACATTTGCAGGAATTGTGACGGAATAACCTACATAGTGGACGTAGCACAAGGAATCAAATCTGGTAACCAACTAAAATCTGCTAAAACCAACATCAACGCTACATTAAAGGATTTGAAGAAAGAAATGGTTTCATGCAAGAAGTTCATGGCGGACCTGGTCAATGACAAAACATCAACCGTACAGCAAGTCAAGGATTTGACAGAAAGGCTGATCAAGCGAATCCGAGAGCTGGAAAAACTCACCATCAAGCAGATAGACTCGAAGTATAAGGAACAGAGTGACGAGGCTGGAGCAGACGTTACTCATCTTGATGACGTCATCTCCGTGATTGAGGATGACTTGAAAAACTTGGACCAGACCCAGCAGAACAGCGAGTCCACGGTGTTCGTGAACGTCAAGCTAGGACAGCGCCATGAAGCCGAGGGCCGGAAGATTCTTCAGCAGGTTGGTTCATATCGCAAAAATAGTCCGAGGTTGATTCCGAAAGCAGATGTGGAACAATTCTTAAATAATCTTACTACCCTTGGAAACTTTCCTGATGACAGTAAGGTGTACAAGGCTAAGCTGAAGGGCGATTATAACATCAAGGTTCAGCAGGATAAGACTACATGTGATAGTACCGGATCCTGCCTTCTTCCCGACGGCACTGTGATGGTGACTGACTGGAATAACAAACGCCTCAAACGTCTTGACGCCTCCTACAGAGTGACTGACCACTGCGACATGCCGAGTAAGCCCTGGGGTGTTACCTGTACGGCGCCGGATGAAGTGGCCGTTGCATTGTTATACGAGAAGAAGGTTCAGTTTGTGTCTGTCCGAGGTTCCATGTCTCTGACCAGGTCGTTTAGTACAAGTGACTGTTGCAGAGGCATCTGCTATAGCAAGGAGGAGCTGTTTGTGTCATGTGGAGGAGAAGGCTGGGGAGAAGGACCGTGGCCTTTGGCAGTGTACAGTCTAAATGGCGCTCACCTACGTACACTACAGACTGATCCGACGGGTCAGCAGCTTTTCTCAGAGCCTTGCCACATCACTGCTAGTCCTGACGGTGCCAGGATTTACGTTGCTGACGTCGACAACGGTGTAGTATCATCAGACAGAAGCGGGAGGAATGTGAGTTCCTTCACCGATCCTTCATTGAATGATGCCCTTGGTGTGTGTACCCTTGACAACGGTAACATTCTTGTGTGTTGCTACAACTCCAACAACGTACTACAGATTGACTGTGACGGTAGGAAGCTGGGGGAATTGTTAAAGCACACTGACGACATACAGTCTCCACTGTCATTGTGTCATGATAAGCACAACAATAGGCTGATTGTCACATTGAGTGACTCTGATAAGATGAAAGTTTTCTATTTAGTTTAACCCTTCGCTACCCACGACTATGATGATTAAGGCATACATCTTGGACCCGGATCTGACGTCGAGTTACTCGGCGTCAGATCCGATTCCAAGATGTTTACACTCAGTTTATAGTTCTACTATATAATATATAAATTGCACGATATTTCAATATGTAGCAGCCGATAATTTAAGCAGACAACAATGTTCGCAACTGAACATGGTTAATATTGAGAATCATTAGAATCGAGTAACACGGCGTCTGATCAGGGTCCAAGATGTTTGACACTCAGTCAATAGTTTCACCATTATAGTATATTAAATAAATTGGAAGATATTTCCAAATGTACATGTAGCAACCAACAATTCTAGCAGACAACAATGTTTGCAGCTGAGCTTGGTAAAATGTACAAAAAAAATTCTTAACCCTTTCGCCGTCAAATGTAAAACTGTCGGTTGTAACTGTTTTATGATCAAACACATTTAACGAGAAACGTTTTTTTCCGAAAGTTTAATATTCACTTTAATTTATTTGCAAAAAAAGTGAAGTCTCTGATCAGACGCCGCATTTTAAGGCGGTGTATGATCTTAGGCTTTACTGATTTGAAATGTCGATTTGAGTCACCTATGGGTTAATAATAGATGAATAGATATATCGCTGCGAGCAGGTTTCTAACCTGTACGATCATTGTTCATTGTTAACCCTTTACTCTATAAACTATGTTAAAATTCATTCACACTAAAAGAATATTGCGAAAGGAAAGATTATTTTGGAAGGGGGTGTTTTGCAATGGCTTTGAAACTATTGTCGATAATGGTAGATTTGCTAATTATGAGAAAATGCATGCGTTTTCCCAAATTTATCCTATATGATCTGTTACCGAGGCATCAAATGCGTTCCTATGGAGTAAAGGGTTACGTCCAACGCATTAACAGACCATAATAGGCCATAAAGGCTATATAGTTTTAAAATAAGAGTGTTGCATTGAATAGAATAAAAGGTGAAAATATCACAGGCAGAAATAAGCTCTGCACTCATCGAAAGTTTAAACAGACGTAGGACTTAAAGAATATTGTTTGACGACATTTCCTGTGAATTGACGTCTTTATTTAACAAATTAAGAAGTGGCGTTGCATCGATACACTTTGAAACCGGAAGCCATGGGTATCAAAATAGCAGTATAAAGGATCTTTTATGTCCCTTTTGTACAAAGTTTGTTGATTGTATGTCATGTTTTCAAGAATGTCCTTTGTCCCTTTCAATGTCATAGGCGACTTGAATCGACATTATAAAAAAGTGAAGTCCCAGATCAGACGCCGCCTTAGAAGGCTGTGTCTGATCTGGATCTTCACTTTTTAGCAATAACATTTATTCCGAATATTGGGGTTTCGAAAGTGCCAAAGTTTATTTTATCATTTCTGTTATTCATTTCGTTAAATTTTTTGATCCAAAACCAGTTAAACCGACAATTTTAAAATTGGCGGCGGAAGGGATATAAATGTACTATAACTTGAGGATTATTTAGCATTGAGGCTTACTTAGCAAAGGACGTTGAAGATTGTTCTATCTTTTATAAGGTTGATAAGTCAAAAAAACTTTTTACCAAATGAACCCTCGTGAATGGTTAGGCCAATACTTCTAAACGTCGTTATTTTATTTTATGTAAATATTGTAGAAATTGTGGTAAATGTTTATTTCTTTCATTGCCCCCATGTGGTTGTTGCTAATCAGTTTATTACTCTTATCACATAACTGACCGCCTGATAGTGACATAAACCCATTGCATAAATATCGTACGACACTCTAGTAAAGTGTTAAACGCAATCTTATTGCAGTATTTAAACAGAGATTAGCAAGAACTATACGGTTTTAAGATATACGTGAATATGAAGATTTATAAAAGTGTTATATGTTATATTTCTTTGACAGCATGGCTGTGTACATGTTCTATGCTATATGTTGAATTGTTGTATTACATTTACATACACGGATCCGACTTAAATCCTTTCCTCCACAGGCTTTTTAGACTAATCCACAAGGAAAGAACCTGATGAAACATCTAGGCAAAATAGATATGCCATTTTTGAATTGTATCGAGATCATTGTAGGAAATGGAGCATAAATTATTTAAATAGTCATAAGTTATAGACGCGCTAAAAGGCGCTTCTATGGAGGAAAGGGTTAATAAACTAATAATGACTGTTTTTGCCTAATGAGGTCTAATTCGTGTATGTATTTAAGTGTATATATGTGTAGATATGTGTTGAATGTACTTGGCACTTTACCAATTCAATTATTCACCGCAATAATCAGTAAATGTACGACTGTAGTATTGTACCTGTAAAATATCAAGTTGAAATAGTCACTCGGTTTGTCTTATATTATATTAACCCTTTCCTATATAGAAGCGCCTGTTAGCGCCTCTGTAACTGATGGCTATTTGAAACATTTAAAGACATGGAGCAGTTGTTCGTATGAGCAAAAGTTCAATTTCCTTCAATGTTTTTCAATACGTCAATTATTATTTATATGCCCCCTTTTGAAAAAAAGGGGGGGGGGTATATTGCTCAGATCGAGGGTCGGTCCCAGATCGTGGGCCGATTCCCAGATCGTGGGCCTATTCTCAAATCGAGGGCCGATTATCACTTCCCCGAATCAGGGGCTAATCGAGTGCTGATTTTCGTGAGAGTCTGAATTTGCCGTCAAACAAAATTTCAGATTGATCTCTGGAGATTGATGCAATGATTTACTTTGGGATTAGACCTATACTATGAAAATGTTCTATGTGTAGGTTCATATTTCCCCTTTCAAATATTTGCGCCAAATAGTTTGGCACCAAGTAATACATGACGTGACGTCATCATATCTTTAAACGTCAAAAACAAAAAAATCGATTCGGGTTTCGGTGACTAACGCGTACGTTTGGAATAAAAAGCGTTACTACCAATATACATATGATGTGTCTGTGTCATTTCCGGGATACATGTAAAAGGTACACAGTACCCACCTGTTGCAAACGCTGCGTGTCCATGTAAGCAGCATTATCACCGAAGAGTGAATCTGTTTTGATTTAATAACGTCACGTCAGTTTTTACTTATAAAATAATCGATGCAGTCGCGTTGTTCATCGTCTAATATATCATGATGTACAAAGAGTTCGGATGCGCAGGAATTTAACCACGAGGGCGTAAGCCCGAGTGATCTTTGTACAAGCATCCGAACGATTTGCACAGAGCGATATATTAGACGATGACCAACAAGAATACATCGATTATTTTTATTCTAGCATGATTATAACTCTGTATCATCCTCAAATACAGAGGACTATATTTTAACGCGTACGAATGTAACCGACGTCGGATAGCAACCAGTGACGTCGTTAACTAAACAATGACGTCAAAATGTCAACCGTTGTTCATTGCGGAACTAACAACGGTAGATTTGTTCTTTGTTTATAATGGCAACGTCACGTATCATGTTAGAATTGGCGTCAAATCCCTGATTAGCCCCCGATCGGGGGGAAAGAATCGCTAAATCGCACCGCGATCTGGGAATCGGCCCTCGATCTGAGTCTTACATATATTTGCTACGAACTGGGTTCTAACCTGCGTGGGCATTGTCATTTGCATTTTATTTCCAACGCCTGAACCACTCGGTCACAATATATACATAACTTCTCCGCAATTGCATGTTATCAATATAATGTGCAGGTAACTGTTCACACATGACGGTAGGTCAAACAGATATATGCAAGCCCCCATTACGAAATGTCTGATCTGAGTCAACACTGTTTGCAAAATACCGTAAATGGTCCTATATATGAAGATTCACCCTATGAACGCGGCGGTTACCTGTAAACTATCTCCTTAACGACACATGTAATCACGGTGGTTAATGAAATAACGACACACAATGTTTATATCTAAATCTCGCTTTCACTAAATTGTTTAAGCTGAGATCTTGCTCAATCTCAAAATTTCAACTTTGGATTTGTTCCCGAATCTTATTTTCACTGCTCTTATCGTTTGACTGCCAGTAATAACTTGAGTGCAGTGGTAGTATAATTAAGACTATATGAAATTGAACTATGATCTTAGTTGGTTTAGTTTAGTCAAGGCGATACCAGGTCCACTTCGGGTCCTAAGGGTCCACCAGGTCTGTAGCCCACCCTACTGCACCGAACTCTCCAATGAACTAACCTTCAGAATATTGCGGGCAACTAGTTGATTCTTGTCTCAACGTTCTTGAATCCTAATAAGATGCCGAGTAGATCGGCGTTTCTCTCGGCGTCTCACTTCGAATATAACTAGAATTTACAACGTTCGCGTGACGCTATGTCACCTTCGTGTACAACAAGTGATTTATTAAAACATATGAATTTCAACTAGATCTATACTGAGTACGCCTGAGCGCCAGCTCCAGTCCTTAGCTCTACCGCCTTGGCACTGGCTCCAGCTCTACGGTAAAAACGGGCATGGTTGGCTAAGAATCGCTTCTACTGATCAATTTTCGTTTCATAGCAAAAGGAGATACCGTAAGAAACTGCGTTATGCCTGTGAAATGTTTGCCATTTGTCCTTTAGGTAGAATGTATGGCCAAATACCCACATATCGTTTTGAATCGGCGCTGTTTCACAACTTGCAAAAGTCCTCATACTGACAAATACGTTTCGATGGCCAATCGATCTGCTGATACGCCAAGTATAGTCATTTGTGCGTGCCACTACATTGGCCTTTTCTTAAAACATTTCTTTAAATCATCACAAACAATCAAAGAATTAACTCGCCTCTACATTTCGTGTTGATTTTGTGATAACTTCCGCTACAGGGCTCCAGCTCAGAAGCTGCATTGGCTCTGTTTTCTACTCAGCTCCCGAAAGAGCTGGAGCCAGTGATTACCAGGTGTGATAATACAGCTTGTTTACGCCATAAAATCTTTATTTCAAATCAGATCTTCACCAAACTTATGCAGTAGTTAGATATCTTTGACAACTCTGTTACTGTTGACAATCGGCCAGATCAACCTATGCATGAATGGATTATCTCCCTTGAAATTGTCAAAATTACTATAATTCAGCTTGTTTACGTGATTTAGTCTCCATTTCTTTTCTGATCTTCACCAAACTTATACTGTAGTAAGATTTTAATGACAGCAAGATTCCTTTTGATTCGCTCATGCACGACTGGAGTATCGCCAAAGATTGCTGTGATACAGCTTGTTTACGCCATGAAGTCTCAATTTTTAAACCAATCTTCACCAAACTTATGCAGTAGTTAGATATTTATGACAGCTTGGTTCTGTTTGACAATAAGCCCAGGGCTCGAATTTTGCACTCATAAACTCGCAAAATGCGAGTGAAAATTGAATATTGCGAGTTCATTTTCTATAAACTCGCATTTTTGTTGCGAGTGCAAAATATTGATGTAATACGGCCAATTTGGATTTTTGACTTCAAAGCCCATGTGCAATGTGACTTTGTTTTGATTTCATCGATAAAATATAGGTATATGGCCTAAATATATAAAACCGATATTTCTTTAATATAATCTTAATAGACCAAATATTAAACCTATCACTTCAAATTAAAAACCGTTCAACAATAAATATTAAAAATACTTATTCAAAACTCGCTATTAAGAACTTACTTAAATACGAGTGCCAGGGTTCCTACGCTAAAACGGGGTCAGGTTTTGAGGAATCGAAATTTTAACCCGTTTTATAACGTTGTAGGCATTCGCTGCAAAGATCAGCCCGGTTTTGAGGAGGCAAAAATTACACCCGTTTTATAACGTTGTAGGCATTCGCTGTAAAGATCGGTCAGGTTTTGAGGATTCAAAATTTATGCCCGTTTTAGCACGTTACAGGCGCGCAAAGGATATAAGGTAGGGTAAAATACAGCTTTATTTGTATAAGCATGTGTGTATGTGCACCCAGAAACAGCTGCAGTCAAATGTATTTGACCTTGACCTCAAAAGCACAACCTAAAGTCATATGCACAACATACTTTCATATTATCAGCAAAACATTAATGTGCAAAATTTTGAAATTTAGACCAGCACACATGGGTGTTCAGGAGTAGAGGCAATGCAGACGTCCATAATATTAAGCCTGAACATAAGGAGGTCAGAAAGCAGAAATCTTCTCATATTATCTCAGTTATTTTTGCTACCGCAGTTTATCTTTGGTGTTGAAAGTGTAAGTTTTGTGTTTTACCAAGTTCATGCATTAGACATCTTAATATTCACTGCATTATTAGTTATTATTCCAGTTCAAAACAAGTAACTGAAAATATCGTGTAAAGATTAGTGTAATATTCATACATGTAAATAGATTATATAGATCTACTCAACAGAACTACAACATTATAAGTACTTTTACATTTTGACAGAGATACTGTTATAAGTGCACATGACATCTACTATTCTAGTATTTGAATTCTATTGAATAAAGCAATGCAACGGACAATATTGATGTACAACATCTGATACAATTATGACTGACAACAATATAAGCATAATAAAAGGAGAAATGATGCTGAAAGGAAAACACGAGAAATACCATAATTATTCTAAGTCTTCAACCACCAACAGAAAATACTTTTAACAACCCAATAAAATTATTTTGCCGTATAATAATGTGTAAAAAAAAGATGGACAGTGAGGCAAATAGTGGAGACCCTGGTCAGACTGCTGCATTAGAAGCATGAGAGTCTACACAAATTGCCAATGACCTTCTGGTGGAAAACTTAGACTAATTAGGTATATATTCAACTGTTTCACAACATATATATGCACAAAGTATACCAAGAAATGACATCAAGAGTGTAAAATCGTGCACATGTAACAAAGCATTCCATGCCAAGTCCATTGTTTGTTGACTTACTTGTTTCTCAAACTTTCCTACCATAGTATGAACATAATTATTCTAATTCTTATTTCTGTTAACCCTTTACTTTATGAATATTTATGTGAAGACTTCCTGAAATAAGTCTTGAGAAACAGAAAGCAAAACAACAATGGCTAAATTATGACTTGTCCATAACAGCAGATTAACAAATTTCAAACAACTTGGATCCCGACCAAATGCTATGGCAATGTGAATCTAGTCTTGACCAAAGCTGTCTGCAAAGGACTAAATATATCAACAGTGTGCAAATAGCCAACCCCCAGGAAGAAGGTAATCATGCAGTGTCAAACTTACAACTACACACAGTTGAACATTCATATATGTCATACGTAAAAACAGTATACACACATAAGCTATGGACCGCACTTTTAGTTCAAGAATATTTGAATGTTTGAAATCTATGTGCTGCATTAAAATTTTGTTTTATTACAATGCAGACTGGAGGTATATCTCTTTGCCAATACTTAACTCTTTCGGCGCCATATTTAAAATTGTCGGTTGGGACTATTTTCAAATAAAATATTTTAGCAGAATAAATCAC
>JAULCE010018898.1:0-22608 GCA_032359355.1 Macoma nasuta | reverse complement strand
GTCTGCTTCATTTTTAAATATCGTCCGATTTTCTTAAAAATTAGTGAACCTATTGTCTGAGTGTCAAACAGCTTGGAATCAGATCAGACGCCGAGTTACTCTGAGTGTCAAACAGCTTGGAATCAGATCAGACGCCGAGTTACTCGGCGTCTGATCTGGAACCAAGCTGTTTTAATAATCACCTTAGTCGCGATTAGCAGGCTAAGGGTTAAGCGTGTAGGCATCCATAATTGATCTTCAAGCCTACAGTGGAGAAGTCATTTTTGGGTAGTAAACTGTGGGTACAGTTTAAAGCAGATGCAGTCCGCAGATGCAGTAAGCATGAGCAGACTATAGTAGGAAACGGTATTGGGTATTTACATGTAGCGATACGACATCAACCCTTTACAGGTATGCTTTTCTAAACCTTTAAGTCATTAGGTACGTCCTTAACCATTATCTTCATAAATAATCCCGTGAACCTTTACTCCATGGAAATGCCATTAACTTTACTTCCATAGATACGCCCTTTAAAAAATCCTTTACCCCACAGAATCGCCCTAAACTTGTTACTCCATAGATACGCCCTTAACTAGTTTCCCATAGAAACGCCCATAACCCATAACTCTATAGCTACGCCAGCATATGTACGCGATTAACCATCTACTCCATAGGTACGCCTTTATAAACCCTGTACTCCATATATTCGCATTGACTCTATTGGTACGCCCTTAATTCTTTACTCCAGCGGCACGCATCAGCCCCTTTAAATCAGCATATACTGAAATTTCGCCAAGTTGCAAAGCATACAGAGGATAAAAGATTGTTGAATGTTACTTGTGTTTGTTTGTAGATATACGGACTTTTAGATAAATACACACATACAGTATCCTGTATATTGCTATTGGTTCCTTTTATTAATAAAGCAGCATTGCTAGATATGTTTATATAAATTGGAGACACGTTTCAACAAAGCACACACATATTATATTAAATCGGTGACGCTTTTCAGCTCAAGTTCATCTGTAACCGGCAGCAAATGGACGTTACATGACTTTATTTTTAAATGAAGCCAACTTGTTACTTCATCCCGTTTTGCCACAGAGGCGCCATTAAGCCCCTCTGTTACTGTGTCTACACATTGTAGAAAACGGAGAGTTTGCTCGTGACGAGCAAAACCCCAATTACTTCAATACTTCTTAATACAATTCAAAAGTTTACTGTTTTGCCTAGATTTTCATAAGACTATTTCCTTCTGAATAGATCTATTAACTGTTTCTTATTCACAGATACAACTTGAGACTAGAATTTTCATGTCAATATCTAAGACATGTTGCATTTTGACGTTGAACGAGCTACTTTAATTTGATATTACGGTTGATTTGTAAATGACAAACAATCCCGTCATACGCAAACCTACATACCCTGTGTTATATAAACGGACTATGAAGATTGGAAAAAAGAAATAATAATACTATGTGCAAACTATTATATAAACCTTATACACTGCATGTCAAAACACATTCATGCATAACTGTGTTCAGACGATACTTGTACATCACTTCCACCTGTATTCGGATTTTTACCGTGACTCTGGGCTTATAAAAACAGAAGCCAACTGACTATAGTCTGTATTGTTTCCACGTCGTATTCAGCCCTTTATTCAAAAGAAACGTCAATCGACCTTTTCTGTAGCAGATGACTATTAGACATATTGTGAATTATGGAGCATTTGCTCATAATGAGGAACTGTTCCATATTCCACACTATCTATAACACCGCTCAAAAGTGTCGTTTGCTATTCTCTTACATAACAATCCTATTCATTATACTTTCTCTACGAATGAGTTAAAAAAAGAACTCAAGTCAGGGGTAAATAGGTAAAACTATGTTAATGAAATAAGTCTCTCTCCCCAGCCACAGCGTTTACGGCAGGCAATCCTGAAGTTATGCAGCTCATGATCGGAGATCACGAGAGGCACGTCACTCAAGTGTTAAGTACGATAGACCACCTCGCCAACAAATACAATGTAAGTCACCACCACACACGGCATGGGTAGTGAGTATTGTAGTTCTTTCAAGACTGTGTCAAGCGATTATTATTCTCTCGTTCTATTGAACTGTCATTGTACAAAAAAGTTGTCAGGTGTTGCACCGTTGGCTTCAACGGAAGAAATTTGTCCGTTCTTAATTTCACAGTGGATTCTCAATACAACAAGAAAAAACATAGAATTGGAAATATTGGCCACGAACGGACGAGTGATTAACATAGGACGCAAATAATGTGGACTAACTCAAATTGAAATTTCTGCATTTAAATCGGTCCTCATAAAACAACCTTTTTACACTACAAGTCCAACTTTATGCCGTGCAATGCACTTATTGTGGGAGAATGTGGAAGAGTGGTCAGTGAATTAAGCATTCTTCTTATTTATGAATGACTATGTTGATCTACATTGTTTTCTTTAAACACATAACAGAAGGAATCAATGCTCATCTATAACAAAGGATGAACGACTTTGCCAAATACACTGCAGCCACCAGACGTATATTTGGTTGCAATAGCACCTATATCGGTTTCGATGTCCGCTTGTTATAGGTACAATATATCCAGACGATTGAAATCTTGCAAAATGTATGTAAAATCCCCTGGATATTCGTAGTGATATAGATGGTATATAGCCTTAATATTGTTCAATATCCCATGAATGTAGGATTTCCAACGTAGAAACTATGTAAGAAATTTGATGTTAATTGCTTATAATGTTCTATACAAAGGGAATATAGCCCTGTTATAGTGCATTATCCCTAGAATGTCGGATTTTCAACATAAAAAGTATATACGAAATTTGATGTTATATGTCTGTATGTCCTATACAAAGGGAACATAGCCTTGTTAAGGTACATTATCCCCTGGATGTCGGATTTCCAACATAAGGTGTATATATAAAGGTTGATGTTATGTATATACCTGCTCTACATAATGGGAATATAACCTGAATATAGTGCATTTTTCCAAGGAATTTAGAAGAAAAACAATATCTGAAATTTGATTTTGTACATAACGCTGCTCAAGGTGATAATAAACAAGCCCCTCTTTCCCCGTGCCATTCCCTGAGTAGACGAAATATTAATGTAAATACAAATCCTCAACAAATACACATGCTCTTTTTCATTTATCATGTTTTCTATCACGTCCAAAGCGCTTATCTGTAAACTTACACAATCAACGATCTTTAAATTTCTTTATAAGAAATATGTAAAATTACAGATACGGTGTAAATCTAACACTTTCTTAGATCTGCATGTTACAGGGCTAAATAAAGCCGGGTTCGAATATTAAATTCGGACAATGCGCTCGGCGTTTCATACCTTTTTTTTTATATCACCGCTAACTTATTTTCTAAAATGAATACACGTATTTATATACAGCAATGTAACAGGATTACAAATTCTAAACACACATAATTTGCTTACATTAATTGCCAAATAAATTGATTTTCCCCGCAAGAAATTCCAGAAAGCAAACCCCCTATTTGAAGATTCTCCTAGATAATGTATACGAAAATACTAGCTTTGTCTCATTTTCATTTCATTTTTCAGATTGAGCTTAAAATACTACTTATAAAATTTAAAACGTTGTGATGATTTTTCGACTTCTTGGGGTCACTTTATCACGTTCCCAATGTCTTTTTCTTCAACCCAAGTATCTATATCCCCAATGAAATACGATTTGACTATTAGTTCTCCTGCCGCGATAAATCTGCTACGAATAACTTGTTGTTTAAAATATCTCTCCTGTCATGATCTAGTGCGCCTATATGGATGGCTTGCTGCTTGTTTTGATGATTAATATGGGCGCCTCTGAGCTGTATTTGCCTTGTTGCGATCCTCAATTTCTTTCTCTTATAGATTTTCAGGAGATTTGGCCCCGGTTGATGTATCGATATTTACGATATAAATTTACTGTTTTTGTGATTTTGATTGAGGCCGTAATTGCTAACTTTATTTGAATCGATGACGATTCAATTTTCCAAGGGCTTTACACTACTTAGGTCGGTACTGTTTCGTGCAGGATTGACTATATCTGCATAGTGTTGTTTTAGGTAAGTCTTTCTCTATGGCTCTTTGTGAATTGATTGTCTGATCTGATTAGAATCTTGTAGGGATGTCTAGGAACGTTTTGTTCATTATTGGGATTGCGGATCCTTGTTTCGGGACATAAGACTTCGTTATGATCTTCGTAATGTGTAACTTCAGCGCTTGAACATGCTTTAGAGGTAGAATATTATTTAGAGTACCATGAACTGTACGAAATGTCACGGTCACTGTTTAGATGTCTGATTTGAGATTACTTGATATATGTGAATCGGTTCTCTATTGTTTCGCTATTTCAGACAATTCGGCTTATATATGTCAGAAGAACGAGTATATCAGGTCTAAGAAGTTCTTGAATAAAATCCTCAGCGATAACAGTGTCATTACTTTTACTTTGTAAGGTTGCAATCACGTCATTCATTTCTCTTGATCATGCTTCCTTTAGAAAGGCGTACAAAATGAAGAAATCAGTCGCACATTTTGTTAACATGTAGCCAGCCGAGAGCGTGAACAATCTCTAAATACTCTGGCACGTTCCGCCAACCACTCAATGTAGTTGTTGATTCTGCCATACTCGTGTTGGCACAATCGTCGTTGTTTTCAGTCGGTGTCCCATTGTGAAGCGTATACGGGTTAGCTCCCTTTAAGCGTAAGTGCCGGGTTGGTCACTGATATCACCCAAAAGTACATTTTTTGTCCGGCGATGCGTCGAGGAATGATGCAGCCCAAGCGGAATCAAAATTTTCTTTATCGTTTACCCACCGATATTGAATTAAAATACGTTCTTTACACAAGGGTCAATTTATCCCTATGCACGAGTAAAATACTCCGGCTATATGTCCTAGGACATAGTATACCCGGATATTTTCCGAATGGGGTTAATCTTTATTCCAAATGAAAAACGAATTGTCTATTTGTCGTCTTGCTGCAAAACTCGGTTACGGATGTATTGTTGTTTAAAAGATCTCTCCTCTTTTTGCACCAAGCCATCGATGTGTCGAATCAAAGTCAGGAATATTTGTACCCAACGTATTGAATATCGCATAGAAAGTCGGGCGTCTGTCACACATTCACAATGTTTCTCACAGTGCAAGTATTAACAAACCATTATTGACTTCCATCGTCAAAAACATTCCTTAGAGTAATTCTAAAGACATTTTATCTAAGTGTTATGATACCTTAGTCTGTTTGATATACATACAATAGAACTTTGTTAAATCGAGTTTGGTTATGTCGAATCCATACTCTAATCCATTGACAATCTAAACAGAAACTAAGATGCTTTGTACAGGCATGTCGAAGTTAGAGGTACTAGTTTCATCAGGTTGAATACCCCAAAGTATGAATTGAAATGTTTTACAGATAAACATCTGTAGCCTCTCCCGTTCCCGACATGGAACAAGCAACTGTGTCATTTTGATCGTTCAGTTATAAAACTCTTCATTTACAGGTGAAGCATGTCGTAGAAAAGCTACATGGCGATGCAGGCCCCGCAGTAGTAAAAGCTGCAGAGGCTCATAATGTTAATCTGATCATCGCCGGAAGTCGTGGATTCGGAACAATTCGGCGCACAATCATGGGCAGCGTGAGTGATTACATCATACATCACGCACACGTGCCTGTGTTGGTATGCAAGCACGAGGATGAACACCACAAGTTGACCAAGCATAAATGAGACAGCCATTGGATAGATAACTATACACTTTTTTCAGTTCGTTAATTTTAGTCACATTCACAATGAATGTGTGTGAGGAATATTAAGCGTATCGTAGAGGAAGCGAAAAGCACCATGCCATTAAAAACATTGTGAAAAGTGGATTATTTGCTGAGCTAATGCTGTGAAGACACAAACCGCTTTAAAATATTTTAATCAATGACGTCATCAGCTCGAGATAACCTTGTTTGGCATGTTTGTTTTATTTTACCTAACTGCGTAAGATAGGGTCAAGCCTACTCTTATATGACAGGTTGACGTATATCGGGTTTTAGATATCTTATATTATTTTACGAAATCGCTTTCGAAGGCTGAAACGTTAAATAAAATAATTAAAGACCGATAAAATTATAAAACCATAGTAAATAATTTGATACCGTTACAAATGTAAAATAACGATAGGGTTGGCTTGTATAACACACATTGTTTTGCCATTTGAAGTTTAGTCAGTTACAAGTTTTGCAGCTGACGTTCAAAGATAAACGTCGTTAACAAGGCTCTCAATAGAGAAATATAAAGTGATTGTACATTTAGTCTTGTTTATTTTTTGCGCCGCTCGAGTCAGCATACCCTTTTTCTTACTGATAGATTTGCTATGTACACTAACAAACTCAAAGAAAACCTCACCAACTGCCACATAACTATATCAATCACAAGTTTAACTAAGTCACAAGTTTATCCCACCCACAAGATTTAATAGAGCTGGTAAAGTCATGCTAATCTTTTAAGCTTATACTTGGACAAATAAATAAACTAAGACAAAGTCATGAGTATGCGGATAAAATGTAAACTGTGGACTCAATATTTACTTTTAATATGCGGACAGATAGACTTTAACTAACTTAGGCCAAGTTATGAAAAGGTAGTCTAAGTTCCATATTCACTTTAATATTCGAACAGATAAACACATGCTAAATTTCGAGGCATTCGAGAGCTAAGCCACACCATTGCCATTTTATTATTTCACGACAGTGATCACCATGACATAACCAGATTAGCCGCCTCCTTTAAAAGGCGTCAGGTTAGCTCTTTCATTCACACTCAAAACGATTATACTCTCCAAACATAATCCAAGCGACACACTCATGCACACACACACTCAACCTCCCCACACACTCTTCATAACATTTTTGTCTCTTAATAGTGTTAAGTAACGCATACATATATACATGTTTAAGTAAAATTTCAATATTGTGACTTATTCAAAAGAGTTTAGAATGAGCACTAAGTTTGCTTCAATGTTTACTAAACTAAGCTTATTAAATTGACTTTAACAAATACCAATGTCGAATTTGTAGCTGCTTTCATTGAAAAGCATGGGATGTGAATAAAATATTTTACCGATATAGGTGTTTTCTTATGTTGTTGTAAGCTGTACAGACACAGATTGAAATTCAGCTAGGGATTCACAATGTTTATTCAGTCCTAACATCGTCGGCTGCAGCAAGTCTATACAATATCAGTTTTGGTCGATTGTGAAACAAGTTATTTCAACATAAGATTAATCACTCTCGACACCTTATTCCTGATGGAATCCATCGCAACGAGGGTATAAGAGAAGAGCCAGTATTTCCCTTTATATATTCAGCGCCAAACAAGGGAGCTACCGGTACCACATTTTAGGTCTTTGGTATGACGCGACCGAGGATCGATTCGCACCCTCCCGCACTCAAAACGGAAGCTGTACCTGTAGGCTATTGAGTCAGTAGTTTTAGCAATTTTGAAAGTAGAGTGAAAATAAAACCATAGTCTAAAAAACATGTCAAAGGTTTGGTTCCTAGTGAACATCTTAGCGGCGTATCTGGATTGATCTCAAATTCATGCCGAATGTAATTTCTTTACTACTGGGAGCAATTCTGCGCTTGTGAAATATTGGATTCGGATGAAACGTAGAGCTACACGGCGGCTCATCCGGATCGAAGCTGTTTGCATATGCCACTATGGTTATGGTAAGCAGTGAAGAGGTAAAAACGATTCTAAGTGATCTAAGTAATCTCGATCGGCCGTTTAATTATTGTCGGTTCAATTCAATTCAATATATTTATTTCCTCCGCAAGAAGATTACATGAGTAAACAGGAAACAGAAAACACATAAACGAGTAACCCAATACAAACAAGAGAGAAGGATAGTAGATATAAAAAAGAAAGCACACATAAAGGGTGCAAAAAGAAATGTACAATCAGAATAGTCGAAATTTTAAGTCACGTGTATGATATAAGTGCAGCTAGCAAAGAAGGTAAATTAGGGCTCTTGATCTAAATAATTATACTTTGGCAGAACCTGCTTACTTGCATCTATATAACATTGTTTCCCTTTTATTTCATTCCACAAAAAGTGTAGACCCTGATCAGAACGCTCAGAAAGAAGCTCTGATCAGGGTCGGTATTTTTTGACTTATCAACCGACCATTTTTCTTTTTAGTATTTCTATATACTTCATAACACATATAATATTAACACATATAAAGTTAATCTTAACCGAAACGAAACATTAAGATAAACTGTGTGTCCTAGTTAAGTACAACGCTACATCTAAATCGCTTGTTGATGATCAGTACATTGCATGGACAACTCTTTCTGCTTGTAAATGGTTATTACATATCGATACTTCTGTAGTTAAGTTTGACACAGTTTTGAATGTTTGTAAATGATTGAAAGGTGAGGTCGTAAATATTGTCATTGTTCTCATTTTCAGCAAAACACCCACCCATCAAAAAGCAAGAACTAAGCAAAGATCTGGTGTAATGCTCGTATGTATATGTTGAAATCGTTCGTAATCACGATCATTCTGTAAACGACTATTCCAAAGAGATTGCTCATTCTTATGTACATTAGCACTTACCTGTTTTTCCATGTGTATTTAGAAAGCAGTATGTTATCGTTCATGTATTCGTTCAGCTGATAATGCGATATCTGGAATGAATCGCTTACAGACAAAAAAGGGATGCTGCAAAAAATTAATTATCTTCTCATGAATATACATTTTGCAATGCTCTCGTGTGGCAGAGATGAAAGCTTGTGGAGAAATGTAAGTTGTCTCTTGTCAATCTCTGAGCTTATTCTATGAAGGCCCAACATTGATTCACAAATATCCGATCTAGTCTGAGTAGGAAAGCCTTGAATACTTTTAAAGTGTAATGCAGTTTTCTAATTAATAGTAATTACATCTTTATTTGTCATATTGTTCCAGAGTTCTGTTCCATACAAAATGTTCGGGATAATAACCTTCTTGTATAAGCTTAAAGATGTTAAAGGGTTTAGACCACTAAGGTGGACTCCATAGCCTATCACATGGAAGAAGATTTTTACTTTTGGGCAACGCTTAGTGATTTTGGGCTCAGTCCTCATATTGGAACTAAAGATCAAGCCAAACTGTGTGGAAGATTGAATGTTTTCTAATAACTGACCGTTGTACGAGCTGTACAGATGTGCTTTTACATGAGAATGACAAATTTAAGTCTAGATGCGAAATCAGATACAATATTTAGCATCAACTATAAATTAGCCGGGGAGATCGCCGCTAATGTTACATCATCGGCAAGTGTTGGGTTGATTCATTGTATGCTAACTACAGATGTACTTTGACGACGTCAGCCTTTCTTACAGGTCAGTCATAGAGGTCAAATAAAGAAACCTCGACGTCACGCCACCTTGACGCACACAAAATTTGACTTCGATACCGTCAGACGTCATTTCATTCACTTTAACGTAACACTTAATATTCTTATAACATGCCTGTAGGATGTGCAGTAATTTACCTCGTATACCAAGCGATCCTATTGTATAGTGCATCATGTCATACAGTGTCGAATGCCCCTTTGGTACCTAACTGAGTTATATATACGTTACTGTGGTGTCCTTAGTTATGTGTAATAGTTTCCTGCAAGCTAAATGCTGTTGCTATACAACAGAGATTTTCTTGAAAGCCTTGTGCTGTGGATTAGGGAAGATAGTACCACTACCACTTAGTTTTTAGGTTTTTTCATGCACTCGACTACTATCCGATCAGAGACTTTACACAAACAGTGAATAAGAGACACGGGGCGATAACTGTTTGGATTCGTTTTTAGTTTACTATTATCTTTGTAGAATAGGATGATTAATACTTGATATCCATGCCATTGGAATAAACCCACGGTAAAATATGATATTAATAAATTGTGACAGCATTAATTAACAGATCACCGCAACAGAGAATATGCTCATTCTGGATGAGATCGTGACCGAGAGCTTAACGACGTTTAATATGACTAATGCTGTGAATTACTTCAAATTCAGATATCAGCTTTATGCCATCTCGTTGATTTGAACAATCTGAAAACGCCAAAAATCTTCTCTATGAGAGATTCTTCAAACTCTGATAAGTCATGATCATACTGAAAATTAAATTCTTCACTAAAATATTCTTTAAACCCTGCTTCAAATCGTCGTAACAGTATACCTTATTGATAAAGATTACTTTTGAGTATATATTTGCAGAGTTTGGTTTTCGTTTCTTAACATTCTCCAGAAGAGTCTGTAATCAAGACCAGCTGCATTGTCAAGATCATAATGCACCGTATCCATACATGTTTTAGACTCTATTCTCTGTGTTTGTCTGAACTCAGTCTTTGTTTTTTTGTAATTCACGTATGAGGTGTAAATGTTGCCCCTTTTACGACCCTCGCCTATCCAAATACGTCTAAAATCTTGCCAAGGAAGTTTTTTTCCTTAACGTGTATGTTCCAGTACGGCTTGGAAAACTTATTAAACTTTCATTTTGGAATTCTTTTTGACTCCACATTAAGCAATTCTATAGTAAGCGTTTCATATATATTATTCGGATCATCATATTCTATACAATGGTTCGGTAATATATACCAAAGTTCATTCTGATAGGCAGCTATGACGCATGCAGAGGCCTTGTTCCAGGCAGTTATACCAGAGTTATTTTGAGGACGTATAACTCTGTCGGAACCTGTCTTTATTTCAAAAACCGCACTGAGGGATAAATGGTCAGAGATAAGAATCCGACTATCCTCAACAATCTGAAAACGCTTCGTGTTGGGTAAACTGTCGCTGTTTACAAAAAGGTAGTCTAGCATTGGTGTATTAGGAGTAAAACTATATGAAGCTTCATCGTCTATTGGACATTAGTTAAGTGGCAAAATTGATAGACTGTTTGAAATTTCGGACAATGTTTTCGATTTCGAAATGCTAATACTTCTACTGTCTGTATAGCGAATCTGTGCATTAAAGTTGCCACCTATGATAACGTGATCTAGATAAGTGTATTGTGTTGCGAATGCCTCTAACTCACTAAGAGTCTCGCGAAAAGCGCGTATGTCGTTATCAACAGGCCAATAAGCTACACTTTTGTAAAGCGGGATGCATGCCTTGAGACGCAACTCAACACCTAAAATCCTGTCACTTTGGCAATCATGGAGTCTGTCTATATGTTGCATCAAGTGTTTACGGTACATGATTACTACTCCACCCCTGCCACATGTTAATCTTTGATAAGGATGTTTAGACTCACATTCTACTGATATGAAGTTGTAACCCGGATCTATACTTCCTAAGAATTATCTTGAGTGTGGAAATAGTTTATGCTCAGTTATGAGTGCTACGTCAGTACTGTGTTCATTAAGAAAGTTTGATAGGGAAAACGCAGATTACATATTTCCCCTTAAATTCCAGCATAGTGCTTAAATCTGATTTACAAATAATATGTCTAGTGTAGCCATTAAATAAATATTTCTAGCTTTGTTCAAACTGTATGGAAATACTTTACGGTCAATAATATGCAGTGTTACTATTCCCAAGAATAATCGTCATGATTGTACCAACGATTGTAAGCATTATCAGAACTGGAGCCTTGTTGACCCTATATATGTTCATACACATAGTCGTCTATGTGATCTTAAGTGTAGTCGTACGACTCTTCTCGTCTTTGTTGTCGGTGTGGCAAATTGTCGTCACGACTGTGCACTGTTTCTATGTTCCGGATCAATGTTATTGATATGATATGTCACGGATTTCTACGTGTGATAGCAACAAATCTTTCACCACTATTATCATCACCCGCTCTCCCGTTTGAGCTGGATCTGGTGCGCGTCTGTGTGTCTCTTGATTGTCTTTGCCAATTGTTTTAAGGTTGTGCTTTCGCGTGTAGGAGCTTGGGTTAGATCTTGCAATCTCACTAGAACTTTTCCTTGTGTCTTTACTTGCATTGTGAGGTGTGTCTTGTTGAGATTTAAAATCATTATGGGGTGAATAAGGCTGATGATGGTAGTGTACATCGTCAGAAAGAATTGAAGGAGCTTTGTCACATGTCGTTTCTGAAGTTATGATGTCATCATTGACATGCATATTATCTACAATTACTTCCGAAGGTTGCACATCACAGTTTTGTATGCGACTGGCAGTGAGAGTTTCACTATCACACGGTACAACTGATCCGTTACAGCCTTGGCGGCTTGTCTCTGAGGGTCCTCGCAGTTATCTACCTTATACCGCCTATCAATGGTGGCTCGAAGATCTTCAATATCGAAGCTGATCTTTTGTAGAGTCTCTTTTATGCAAGACGTCACCGAGGAATCGTCGGGAGTCGGCTGATTTGCTCTCATATCGTTCACAGAGCTTAATATGAGGGATTGTACTTTCGAGATAGAGTCCACCTTTTCCGACAACTCTTTCATGAACTCAGAGTCCTTTCTCTGTTAACATTTCAAATCAGCAACATCATCACGTATTTGGACTATAATTGATGTCAAAACCGGAACCGGAGTGTTGTATTGTTGTCTGA
Source organism: Macoma nasuta (assembly GCA_032359355.1). NCBI lineage: Eukaryota > Metazoa > Mollusca > Bivalvia > Cardiida > Tellinidae > Macoma > Macoma nasuta. The sequence continues at coordinate 10,030 of JAULCE010018898.1, read as the reverse complement.
TGTAGTAGCAGGATGCTGCGTGTCCACAATTACGATAATAGAATCGTTGGCCTGTGGAATCGAACAGAAGACGTCATAAATTTCACCGATTCTTTCACCTTGTATGAATCGAAATATTACATAACAGTCTTGGGCGTACTTCTCTGCAAATTTGCCTTTGTTTGAGTTTTTTCTAGATATAAGTTTAAGGTTTTGATATTCCTGTGAGTTTTGTGCTTTCACATGCAAATAATATCTGTATAAATTGATTCTCTTTTCATCAAAGTTACATAATGCTTGTAGTTCTATGAAGAACAGGTTTCTGTATACATTTATTAGATCATTGTCTAGAACTTTAAAGAATTGCTGACCGGGCAGAATAAGCTGCGATTCTCGGGTATCTGAAACTTCCGGTGAATCCAGTAGGTTTACATCACTGCCGTCAAGTATCGTTGAATCGTCCATTTCCGTTAATATTCGTAGGAGTTTATCATTGATTATTTCTCTCGGGTCTTTCCAATGCGTTCGGACTAACTCGTTCATAGTTACCAATAATCCCGGACGTTACCGGAAGACCACGATTGATGTCGAGCTCTGATAAAGTATCGTAAATCTATGGCTTCACTATAGACTGCACCTCAATTATGTAGCGCTGGTGAGAACTTCTCACGATTCAAAATTTCCAAACGTCAATACTGAAATATCACAAATTTCTCCTTTTCACATTATATTTTCAAACTCATTCTAGCACAACTTGATGCACTGTGACTTTATAGATCCACTGATATAAATGTTATACAATGTTTCACTTACTATATATCTACGATAAAATGTCAAAAATATTGAAGCGTTTTTATATATGACGTGTCCGATCACGTGATCCCACTGCCCTGTGTTAGAAAACTTATGTATTTCACATAATAAGAAATATGTCTATAAAATATATTTGTAAATTTATGTTATATAAAAAAATAATAGTAATACAAATGTATAAATGTACATGCATTTTAAACACTTTTTTGGTGCTAAATTTGGAAGTAAGTCATTTTATAGCATTCTGAATAAAAACCTACGTTTGGAGTGGTCAACTTCTGAATTTGCTCCAAACTGTTTGCACAGGTTGAGAGATAATCATGTCAAACGCGTTATTTAATAGATAATAACATTTCACTAAGTGTATACATCTTCTTAAATCCTATAAGCGTACTCTGCCACATTTTAAAAAATAACACGTATATCCCTTGGACGACAGTAGCGAAACACCCGTAATTATAGTAGCCTTTGCATACAAACAGCTTGGAGCTTGATCAGACGCCGAGTAACTCGGCGTCTGAACAAGCCCCAAGCTGTTTGACACTCAAATTGAACTTATTCTACCAAAGAAAGTTAAAAACGTAAATGTATAGATGAGCAGACGACAAAATGTACAGACGAAAATTTGCAGACGACAAAGGTTGAAGCTGCCGAGTTAAACCCTTTACCTCATAGGGAACAAACATTTTTTTGCAAACATAACTGTAAATTCGGAATTTTTGCCCATAATGATAAAATGCTCGATTTACCACACTGTTTTTAAAACCTTGCCATTTCACTTAGATATTCATCCTTTTCATCAGATGCTTTCCATGGGGGTAAGTTAGTGTTTAAATGATATCTCGTGCAGGGTTTTTTAACCCTTACCAGGTCGCATATCATCACCTGTTTTAACCTTTTCATAGCAATAGACGACTCACAACGACATTGCAAAAAAGTGAAGTCCTAGATCAGACGCCCCCTCAGAAGACGGCGAATGATTAGTAACTTCACGGTTTGCCACAACATTGATTTAATTGATAATGGTATTTAAATATTTGATTAAAAACAGTTACAACCGACAATTTTAAATATTGCGGCGAAAGGGTTAAAATATCTTCTGCTTGATTTTCAACATTGCCGGTTTCCCCTTTAACTCGTCTTAACGTCAAGCAACTTGGATCCGGGACAGACGTAGAGTTATTCGGCGTTTGTTGCGGTTCCAAGCTGTTTGAAATAAAAACAACGATCGCGATTGGAAGGATAAGAACTTACCCATATCATTTAGACATTTGTTTTGAAACAGCTTGGCTACAGATTAGACCTCGAATATCTCGGCGTCTGAACCGGGTCCAAGCTGTTCGACAATCAGCCAATCGTGCTGGGTTTAGAATCGAAGCAGATAAGACATTGAGCAGACGATTATGTCGGTACTTTGTGGGATAAGGGTTTAAAGACACTGTCGCTTGCTTCTGTTAAACCCATTCCGAACTCCTCGACCATGTTGTCCACGCCATTCGATCTGCGTCGACGGAATTCAACGATTGACCTCGGACTCGTTATTGCAGTGTAAGTGCCCAAGTTATAATGTCACGTTTGGCTATGTTGGGAAATGTGACATACTGCTATCCTGATAATATATCGGTCAGCACTCAATCAATACCTTTTAAGTATGTATCACTTATTAGTGACATTGAAAGAGTTGAAATTTATACTTTGCTTTACAATATCTGATAGTGGGATCCAGATCATTACGTTCATTTATCATAGTGACAGCTAAGCCTGTATAATATGTTGATTGGAAACAAGAAAAGAGAAACTGCTTAATGAGGACAGCATCTGGCTTACACACATATCAACATTTTACTGATTTAGGGGTATTTGTGTCTAACGATAAACAACGTGTCAAACCTTACCACCGGCGCTAATCGGCTTGACAGGCACTTCAAATGTCTTATTTACGTATTTCATAGGACATGTGCATCAGCTATTTTAAGCTTGTCGCTAAGATACCATTGCAACATTTGTGTCATTATTACCCAAGCATGTAGGCGACTGGGTACGATTGGTCAAGATCAGTCGGCCTCCAATAATCCCCGACTTTAGTTTTTGATCTGGAAACGACACGCGATTGGGTTTATCTGTTCAATAATTTAAAGATCTCTAATTGAATTGGACCATGCAATACTTTACAGGCTTTGTTGCATTATATAACAAAATCTATTTTCAATCTTTCGCATTTTCTTTGTAGTTTTATGCTATGCTCTTCAAGTTATTTCTACCATGGTACGTGCAAACCACTTTGAAGCATGTGGCTTCGGACTCAGTCCAATTTGAATAACCTAATTACGTTATATTGGCAAAGGTAGTGCGGAATATGTCTGTTAAGTTACTTCTTTTTGCATAAGCAGAAAGCAGACACAAATGCAGATGATATTAAGCTAATTTCCCATGCTGATCCGATATTGCTTAGTGTAAATGTCGTTCATGACATAGAACTTCATTAAAGTTATTCTTAACATTATGTTATTGTAGAGAATTAATGGATTGTTCGAATTATGTGTCTTGCTTAATGTTGCGCAGTCTGCATGGTAAGGCTAGGAAGTGTGTACCAAGCAAAGACGGGGTTTACATTAATACTCAGTTTAAAGAAATATATTTTAATGTTATAAAATCTAAAAATTGTTTAAAGTTTTCGTTCTACATGCTTATTATTTTGAATGACTTAGGATTCTTTGGTTAAAAAATAGAGATCTCTAAACGAAATCGGACGCTGTTACACTTTGCAGACCCCCCAGGTTCCTCTTCTCGCGAGTGGACTCTAGAGAGTGGTCGTGTAATTGGTGGTGCAGACTATCTTCCATGATCTATTTTCTACTTTTACTTATATAACCATAATTGTAAGTGCCATAGACGGTATCTGCGCAGGTGCACACTATTAACTTGGAAACCGATCGACCACTCCCATAATGGTTCTGATTGGTCAAGTGGTCGCCGTGTGTCTCAATTCTACCTAGTAACTTAGGTCTAAACTTGCAGACTTTGAACAGGTCAGATCTTTATCGGAATTTCTTCAAAGTGTTTCACTCTTTCATTAACTTTATTACCTTTGTATTATTTTTGTGGATCACCACTGTTATTACCTACTGAATACCAGGATAATACATTAAAATTAAGTAAAAACATCAAAGTCTACATTATTACTACCTTACAGTTAACCACAATGGTTACATCCTGGTTACTGTCATTTATATGCAGTTTTGTCATGTATCTTATCTACGAGTCTTTGTCCTTGGTGATTGGAGAATTTAAACAGTCCAGTCTGCATTTAGTCGCGGTAAATAATATGGCATATCACTTAGTTTGTATTGCACGGTATTTTAGTGTTGAACCGATTTATCTACAATATCATCGCTTTGGAAATGATACTATCGATTAGATTCGGTACTTACAAAGAATCGTCTCTTGATACCATGAGCAAATGCCCATATAAAAACATTTTCCAAACAATTAAAAGGTAGCCTTGCTTTATCTTACATGATACGCTCAGATATTTTCATTGTGGATTGATCTCAAATAATATATCGTCGGTGTTCGTCTAAAGAAATAAGAACGATCATCTCTTCATAAACCACGTGTGTGCCATTGCTAAAATGGGACATACTTTATTTCAGCAGAACACCGACATTTCTACTTAAATTACGTAAGTTCCAATGACCAAAATAAAAGATATGTATTTTAACGAAACACAGATGACATCCTCAAAAAACACGTAACTAACATTTTACCAATGTGTCACATATGTTGTTTAAGAAGAACATGACTATGTGTCGTAATGTGTAAAAAACTATCCTGGGTAAATACATTATTGCTATACATGCTATCTAGATCTGTCATATCTGAGGTCTGATAAGACTTACACGATACATACAACGTGAACGGAAAATTACTCCTCACATTTGAACGAAACGGCATGCAAATGACATTATGACACAATGTGACATTGTCATAAAGGTGATAGCACGGAGTTTAGACATACATTTTTGCAGATTATATTTAAAGTATTATACATTAGAAAAAAAAACCAGTGCGTCGCGTTTGTATAAACTAAACATTTTTTACTATGCTACATACTTAATTATGAATGATTTGAACTCATAATTCGCACGTACAGACGGATATCTATGATCGTTTATGTAAAAAGAAAAACCCAAAATGTCAATAACTTTTTTATTTCAATAACAAATCAAAGTTATTAAATTTTAGGTTAAGAGGAACTGTTTATATAATTATTTCAAGACACATATAATTATTATATATTTATATATGTTTTGGAATCGTATCAGACGTCGAACCGTCGAAACAGCCTAGTGTCTGATCTTGAGCATAACTGTTTTCGAATGTTACCTTTACTCGAGCAGACAACGTGTTTTCTGTGGGAAAGAATAACAATGACACAAACCAGGACAACTACTCGCGCACACTATCGTGTCAACGTTATCGCCCCGATACATGCACCCTGGTCCTTCTTACAGAGCTGTCTTACATGATTCTTGCAACCGGATAGACGAGAGAAAGATGGCGGAAAAGGAACCCGAGGAACGCAGCCGAAACGTGCTCATAGCCATGGACGGCAGCAAACACGCAATCCACGCCTTCGAGTGTAAGTAATAGAACACGTCTACAGAATTCGTTTTACTAAGTTAGTCCAACAATGTCATTGAAATTAAAATATATATAGTATCTTCAAAATTCAAAATTAGAATACTTATTCAGGGCACTATTGGGCTTTCGTACATTACTGATTCAATGTTTACTTAACCCTTATCACGCTGAGACCAAATGTCGTCTGTTCACACTTTTTCTGCAGCATTTTTTAAATCCTGTCCGATTTGTTTCAAAGGTTGATGCAACCGTTGCCTGGTTGTCAAATAGCTTGGATCAGGATCAGACGCCGATTATCTTGGTGTTTGATACGGATCTAATCTGTTTTGCAACAAGTAACCAGCGCTTTCTTTATTCACACTTAGCATGGTAATTATTATAATGGTTATAAATGTATTGTAATGCGCTGAGGGACATTCTCTAACTTTTTGAGGCCAAAGAATGCCCCTCAGCTTATACCAGAATTGTTTCAATTACCCTAATCATTCGACCAACAGGGCCATGATTCTCGTTTCATGAGTAGTCTGTTCAGGATCAGCACAAGTGGCACCGGCAGGTGATGTCTGTATTGTGTCTACACGGTTTGAAAAAAGTGTAAATATGCGTAAATGTTTAGTAAAAGGTGAACTTTTGTTGCAGGGTACGTCGAGCACGTTCACAAGCCGACTGACACTGTCATCATGGCACACATTGCAGAGCCACTCACCCTGCCTCGTACGTATATCTACAACAATATATCGTAACCTAACGCCGTTATAGTAAGACTCCTCAGGGCCTTAAAACATCGTTGACTTTTAAGCGTGTATGCATCCAAAATTGATCTTCAAGCTTACAGTGGAGAAGTAATGTTTTTGGGTAGTAAACTGCGGATACAGTTTGAAGCAGATGCAGTGCGCTTACATGACATGTATTTCCAGGCTATTGAGCAGAATATACATGTAGTAGGAAATGCCTTCAACCCTTTACACCATAGGTACGCCTTTCTAATCCCTTTAGTCATGCTCTTAACCCTTAACCTTTAGCCTGCTATTCGCGACTAAGGTGATTTTTCAAACAGCTTGGATCCAGATCAGACGCCGAATAACTCGGCGTCTGATCTGGCTCCAAGCTATTTGATCCCAGACAACAGGTTCACTAAATTTTAAGAAAATTGGACGATATTTAAAAATGAAGCAGGCGACATATTCAGCAGACGACAATTTTCGTAGCAAGCGAAGGGTTAGCTTTATAGATATTCCTGTGACCTTTTACTCCAGGGAAATGACATAAACCCTTAATTCCATAGATACGCCCTTTATAAAAACCTGTACCCAACCGAAACGCACTTAACCTGTTACTCCATAGATACGCCTTAACCCTTTTTTTCCGTAGAAACATCCTTAAACCATAACTCAATAGCTACGGCCTTAACCCTTTACACCAAAGGAACGTGACGCCTTTATTAACACTATACTCCATATAAACGCCTTAATAAACTCTTGACTCTATCGGTACGCCCTTAATCCTTTACTCCAGCGTTACGCACTGACTCCTTTAAATCAGCATATACTCAAATTTCGCCGAGTAGCAAAATATACAGACTCAAAAAGATTTCTTTAATGCTACTTGTGGTTATTTGTAAATATACGGACTTCTAGATATATACACACATAAAATATATACGGACTTCTATATATAAACACACATACAATATATACGGACTTCTATATATATATACACACGTACAATATATACGGACTTCTAGATGTATACACACATACAATATATACGGATTTCTAGATATATATATACATGTACAATATATACGGACTTCTAGATATATACACACGTACAATATATACGGACTTCTAGATATATACACACATACAGTATCCTGTATATTGCTATTGGTCCCTTTTATTTATAAACATGTTGAAGTTAACACATTGCTAGATATGCAAATATAAATTGGATACACGTTTCAACGAGCAAAAACATATCATATTAAATTGGTGACACTTTTTAGCCCAATTTCACCTGTAGCCGGCAGCAAATGGACCTTACCCGGCTTTATTTCTAAATGAAGCCAACTTGTTTCTTCAACCCGTTTTGCCACAGATGCGTTATTTAACACCTCTGCTACTGTGGCTATTGAACTCATAGTGGGAAATGGATAATTTGCTAGTAACGAGCAAACCCCCATTTCCTACAATACTTCTAATACAATTCAAAATTTGACTTTTTTGCCTAGATTTTCAAACTTTTCATATATTATTTCCTTCTGATGAGGTCTTATAACAGCATGTTGGAGAAAAGGCTTGTGTTGAACATAATATGCACACGCTTGAAAGATACACATTTAAAATATCAATTTAATTAAATGTTTCTTATTCACAGATACATTTTGAGACTAGAACTTTTATGTCACTATCTACTACTTTTATTTGATATCACGGTAGATTTGTAAATGATAAACAATTCCGTCATGCCCAAACCTACATGCCCTGTGTAGCATACACGGGCTTTGAAGAATAGAAAAAAAGTAAACATTATAATTTTTATGCCGACTATGGGCAAACAATTATATAAACCTTATATGTCAACAAATAATTTCATGCATAACTGTGTTCAGACGATATTTATACACCACTTCCACCTGTACTCGGATCTTTACCGTGACTCTGGGTTTTTAAACACCAGAAGCCATCTGACAATAGTCTGTATTGTTTCCACGTCGTGTTCAACCCTTTATTCCAAAGATACGCCCATCGATGTTTCTGTAGCAGATGCCTATTGGAAATGTTGTTAATATGGAGCATTTGCTCATAATGAGTATTTTTTGCATTTCCACACCTATCTATAACGCCGCTCAAAATTGTCGTTTGCTATTCTCTTACATAACAATCCTATTAATGATTATTCCACTGCGAATGAGTTCAAAAGAATAACTCAATTCAAGGTAAATAGGTGAAAAAATGTTAATGAAATAAATATCTCTCCCCAGCCACAGCGTTTATGGCAGGCAATCCTGAAGCCATGCAGCTCATGGTCGGAGATCACGAAAAGCACGTCACTCAAGTATTAAGCACGATAGACCAGCTCGCCAACAAATATAACGTAAGTCACCACCAAACATGACATGAGTAGTGAGTGAGTATTGTAGTACTTTCAAGACTGTGTCAAGAGATTAGTATTCTCTCGTTTTATTGAACTGTCATTATACAAAGTAAGATTTCATGTTATGCGCCGTTGGCTTCAACGGCAGAAAATTATCCGTTCTAATTTGCACAGTGGACTCTCAATATAACCAGAGAAATATTAAATTGGAAAGATTGGTTCACGAACAGAATAGTGATTCACATAGAACGCAAATAATGTGAAATAGATCAAATCGAGTATTTCTGCATTTAAATCGGTTATCATTTAAAACCTTTTTGACACTGCAAGTCTACTTTTATGATGTGCCATGAAATGATTGTGCGACTATAAAGAAGGGTCAGTGAATTAAAAAATCTTCTTATTTATTAATGACAATTAAGAGCTATATTGTTTATTTTGATCACATAACAGTAGGAATAAATTCTCATCTTTAACAATGAATGAGCGACTTTGCCAAATACACCGCAGTCAGCAGACGTATATTGGGTTAATATAGCACATACATCGGCTCCGATGTCCGCTCATATAGGTACTGGATATCCGGGCGATTGAAATCTTGCAAAATGTATGTAAAATCCCCTGGGTAGTGATATAAATGGTATATAGTCTCAAAATTGTTCAATATTCCATGGATGTCGGATTTCCAACATAGGAACTATATACGAAATTTGATGGTGTATGTTTATATGACCTACACAAAGGGAATACAGCCTTGGAATAGCGCATTATCCCAAGGCTGTTGGATTTCCAACATAAGAAGTATGTACGAAATATGATATAATATGTTTAAATGTCCCATACAAAGGGAGAATAGCCTTTTTATAGTGCATTATCCCACGGCTGTCGGATTTCAACATAAGAAGTATATACGAAATTTGATGTTATAATTTTATATGTCCCATACAAAGGGAGTATAGCCTTGTTATAGTGCATTATCCCCAGGATGTCGGATTTCCAACATAAGAAGTACATTTGCTGTTATATGTATACCTGCTTTTCATAAAGGAAATGTAACCTCAATATAGTTCATTTTGCCTAGGAATTTTAAAAGATAGTTACATCTGCAATTTGATTTGTATTAAGCTGCTCAAGGTGACTATAAACAGGTACCCTTTCCCCGTGCTATTCTCTGAAAAGGCGGAAATATCAATGTAAATACAAACCTTCAACAAATAAACATGCCCTTTTTCATCTATCATGTTTTCTCTCACGTTTAAAGCGCTAATCTGTAAATTAACAGAATCAACGATCTTTAAAATTATAAGAAATATATAAATTTACAGATATTGTGTAAATTTAGCACTTTCTTAGATCTGCAATTTGCAGGGTTGAAAAAGTCCGGCGCCGAATCTCAAACTCGGATAATGCGCTCGGCGTTTCTTGATTAACCCTTCGCCTGCTACGAAAATTGTCGTCTGCTGAAAATGTCGTCTGCTTCATTTTTAAATATCGTCCG
>JAULCE010018787.1:0-14083 GCA_032359355.1 Macoma nasuta | reverse complement strand
CAGACGGCGCCTTGTAAGGCTGCGTCAGATCTGGGACTGCACTATTTTCAACGGCGCATTTAAGCGACTGCGGCGGTGAAAGAGTTCAGCACTACCTATTATTTGGTACACTTAGCGCTTAACAGTTTCGACTCAAAACATAAATAGTTCGAATGTAACTGTTTTAGAATTAAATATTTCAACGAAATAAATAACAAAAATAATTTTACAAACTTTGGCTTCAGGAAACCCTGATTATATTTGGACTATACTTTTGCAACTAAGAGTGAAGCCCGTTTTCTTAGATGTCGCGTTCTAAGACGGCATATAATCTGTGACTGCACAGATAACAATGATGATAAGAGTCCCCTATGGCGAAGAAAGGGTTAAAATACTTGCAGCCATACTTGACAAATAATCAGCCTACCAAGTTATTGTTTTATATTTTCAATTTAAAGTTGTTCTTGAATTTGCTCTTCTAAACAAGAACAATATCATACAATGAAAATTTAAGATTTCTAATTTCAACTTATTTCAGGGGTTCAAAACTTTTCGAAAACCAATTCTTATTTGGTATCGATGGAAACTTAAAGACATTTCTGATACGATCTTGCATATTGTTTTGCAATATTTTTGTCCGCATCGTTAGCATGACGTCGCAAACATCACAATGACGCGCGTGTTTTCTAATCAGTTCGCACAAGCTAAAAATCACGAAAATGCATGTAGCTCAGCTATTTCCGATGTTAGAATAATATATCACATATCAAAAGAAGGCTTACAATAGTAACAAAATGTTGGTATTGATATATTGGTCTTATTATCATCGTGACATTAAATAGGCGAGGAAAACCGATTTCATTGTGAACATAAATTTTGCAAAAACAGCGTCATTTATCGACATTTACAGAAAAATAAACCGACAAAGATTCGTCAATTTTAATATAATTTGCATCAATGATTTCTCTCGTCGCACACGAAATATTTAAATCTTTCACGGTTACATTTTTTTCTATAAACCCTATAACGTCATTTTACGTAACGTTGACGTCAGTATTATGTTGTTTGTATACGCTACGTGGCACGAATTATTTTAGAACTATTTCAAAGCATGACTTTTTAAAATAGTCTTCGAACAGAACTTTAACTTAATTGGGCCAAGAAACTAAGTATATATTGCTTACAATTTGTCAATTAACAGAGAAAAGCGCCAAATAATCATCAGTTACAGAGGCGCTAAAGGGAGCCCGTGTGGAGGAAAGGGTCGACATTGAAGTTTGAAGAATTTAATTTTAACATTTTAGTCTTTTATTAAAAACAAAAACGGCATTTAGTTTTGGTAATCAAGTTATAATTATATTTTTAAAGCTTTTTAAGTCCATGTGTACCGATGCTTTACCCCGGAAGATATAAAGAACCAGAAAGTCTATACGACAAAGAGCTAAAGTATTGCACCCGGATTCCGTGTATATTAATCTGTTTCTTATATCTGTATCTTTCAGAAACAAAAAGAGAACCATATTGAAAATTGGCAAACATAGCCAAATAGGTTTTCCACAATAGATAAAACCGAAACAAACCTACACAAACACACACTTATGTATCTAATTATAAAATGCTATTTAAAAAAGGCTGTTCGGGGCTTCCATAACCATGTGAGCATGTTTTGAATAAAACCATTTTTCGATGAGAAGTTTTGCTTTAAACGCAATCGAATTGATCTGAATAAGAATTACACCCCCTTGTTTCTAAAGTAAGGCTATTTCAAACAGTGAGCAGAGCACCTAAACAGAGTTATACCATGTAAACATATCGTAATTACTCTAAGTCTTCTGCCATCCTGGTGAATTACTGTAATATAGTTAATTATACTAAACACCGGTCAAGTTGATTTTACTATAGAAAATATTTCTTATGTTCATATTTATCTTTTGGAAGGGCAAATAGTGTAGATCTCATGTTAGCGCAGTCTAAGCTGGATGTTTTCTTTCTTAGCTGGACGAATCTATCTAATCTTACGATGGCATAAGATATTGAGCTTGGTAAAGTACAAACACACCGGCTTGAATGAGAAGCAATCTTTGTAGGCCCTGATCAGACTCTACTTCTGGTCTGGGTGCATACTGTTTGCATTGCAATTACCCTTATCCTTTCTGAACGCGACCATTATACGATATTTAAACAGCTTAAATCCGGATCGGACGCCGGTCGAGTAATTGACCGCTGATCCGGATCCAAGCTGTTGACACTTATTCTGCAGTTTCAGCAAAGAGTGTACACATCTGATGACGTTGAAAAATGAAGCAGCCGATTATTTGAGTAGACGACATTGTTTGCAGCATAATAAGAGTTAAGATTGAAAATTATAAATCGGCTCTCGGGTGTTTAGCTGTCTTTATCTGCCTGTCCATCAGTTGGAGGAAATGTTAATCATGCGATAATAACACGAAAAAACACGAAAAACTTGACCTGTGTGGTCCAAGATAAACTGTCGTCTTCCAGGATCAGGATGTACACTTATTGAATTGCTGTGTAATATGATACAGCTGGCATTAACAGACGTTCTGGAACCCAACTCTTTGTCATTTTGATTGATTCATCTAGACAAAATGTAGAAATAATATTTTTTCCAGTGGGTTAAAGCCTTTCTTTTCTCGAACAATATTGACTTTTTACGCCACAAAAGCGCCCTTTAGCACCTCTGACGCAGATGATTATTGCGAAAAATATATGAACGCGAGCTTTTACATAATGAGCAAATGCTCCATCAATTTCCTACAATGATTCAATGATATTAGACATGAAACTTTCCTTTTGCCTAAATACTCGCCCCAAAACTGCATAATGGAGCAAAATCTAACACTTTACCTAATATCCTATTTAAGAATCATTCTCAATGAAAGCATCTGATGGAAAAGATGAATATTTTATGAAAACGAAAACGCCATCTTTTCATGGTTTTGTATTTTCTGTGGAAAATGGAGCGATTGCTCATTTTAAACAAACGCTCAAATTCCAACAATATGTTCAAATGTTATGTACATATATCGCGTATTCTTAAGACTAGGCATCTGAAATCTAATTTAAAAGCGTAGGTTTTTTGCTTTGGGGATACGATATGATGATGTAGGAAAAATATTTTTATTAGATCGAACTTAATAATATACCGGTAGTTTCAATTTCGACCCCAAAGGGTTGGACTGTATTTCATCTGACTTGTGGTGCAGTAAAACTCCTCTAATGTGACCACTTAAACTAACCCATATGAACAGCCTTAGAAACAGGTGGTAGGGCTAATGTTAGTTTAATCAGAGCTTTCTGCATTACTTTTGATTTACATTAAACTACCACCAGTCTACCGAGACCTTTATGCTTCTTCAATGACCCCACAATAGGGTCTGATTTGGAAAAAGAACTCTTACGGCGCTGTCAACAGTGCTTACCCAAATAAGCCGTGGTATCGAATATTGAGTCAATATTTTTTCACTGTTTCTTAAAAACATAATTTGACATCGGCGACAAATGGCAGAACTGGTCAGAGTTAACTTTAAAAACCCGGCAGCGTATCTGATTCAATTCTGTTAAATATAAGATTGACGCTTGTATGACAAAGTGTTCTCAATATAAAGTCTAATACACGATTCGCCTTGTCTCGGTTTAGTTTAAATAATGTTCGAGTTCCAAATACTTTTCTTAATGTTTTTTCCAAAGTCATGCTTTTTGGTAGTTTTGTAAGAATTTCAGAGTAAAACTTCTGTTCGTGCCACGTAGCACATATTAACAACATAATAATGACGTAAACGTAACGTACAAACGACGTTATAGGGTATATAGAAAGACGTTGTATAACATAAACGTAACCGTGAAAGTTTTTAATACTTAATGTGCGACGAGAGAACAGATTGAGGCAAAATATATTGAAAATTGACGAAAATTGAAGATTTGTTTTCTTTAAATGTCGATAAATGACGCTGTTTTGCAAAATTTATGTTCACAATAAAATCGGTTTTTCTCGCCTATTTGATGTCACGATGATAACAAGTCCAATATATCAACACCAACATTTTGTAACTGTTGTATGCCTTCTTGAGATATGCGATTTATTATTTTTACGTCGGAAAAAGCTGAGCGACATGCGTTTTCGTGAGTTTTAGCTTGCGCAAACTGATTCGACTTCAAGTTTTCATCGATACCAAATAAGTATTGGTTTACGATTTTCTTTACTTTACTATCCCCCCTTAAAGCAAATTATAAAACATCATTTTTAGCATTGAAAGTGTAAATCAATATTGTAGTCAAATTAATAGGACACCGGATTCAAAAAATGCTGTTCTCTTTATGTATTTATTACCAACCTGTGATATATTGAAGGCCGCTTTGAAGTTTATGTCATGCACACTGAAATACAATGTATATGTAGGGTTTAATGGTATTACATGGTGTCTAAAAACAAAGGTAATCCGTAATAAACTCGCATATATCATGTTTTTCACATTCCCTTGAACAAAACTATGAGATTCAATTTGATATTTTTTGTTATTTTTATTTACTTTTCATAAGAAAAAATAAATATTTTTTAAATGAAGTATTAACCAAAGGTAGACTAATCTCCCATTTTAAGCAAGGGTCTAACAAAGGTTCTAGCTCAAGCTATATATACGACTTCTTGAATAACTCATTGCAAAACAACGAAACGAAATGAACTAGGTGAAATAACTCCTTTAACATAGTTCAAAAGTCTTCATTTTTCACTTGTTTCAGTTTGCAAACACGAATTCGGTTTATTATGAAGACATGCTTTTAAGACCCTTTTTAACTGAGATGGAAGGCGGGTTTGACAACTCTATCCCCACGCGGTGACTGCGCTGTGACCCAGTGAAGTCGTCATGAACAGCGTCGTTAAAAACGTTGTATCCTTTCGAAAGCAACTAAATGGATATGAAGTCGAAAGTCGCAATTTCATTAAATAAACACTCACATGCAGCTTAAATAAGGAAGTAATTGAGCATATGTATAGCAAATAGATGTGTGTTATAAAGTGAAGGTTTTAATAGCTGGGCACGATTACATGTTGCCATAAATAGGACATGTTTGAGATCCGGTTTTCCGTAATAGCATTATGAATTTAATATCCTCTTCAACATCCGCCCGCTAAGCGTAGTAGGTAACGCGCGCGCCCTGTTTGGTGACATTTTTATGCATATCGTTCCCGAGTGATTTTTCATAAGACGTTTTTTGCAATTCCTATGATAAAGTGTTTTTCAGTTCATGACTATAGCAGAAATGAATAATAATACAAATTGTAACTTGTACGAAAATATAAGTTGATCATAGGAATAATTTTCTTAAAGACGTCTGCTATAGTTTCCTCTGAACATATTTTTGCACATATTTATAGAATCATTTATTTTTAATAAATATTTGCAACTTTTATATACATTTTTTCAAGGCAAACATGTTCTTTCACAACATGCATGAATTAGTATTGTTTTATATTACCTTGAAACATTCTTAGTTTAACTTAATGCGACATGAGTAAATAGGGTTTAAATAAACTATTTGTGCTAAAATAGTGGGTTTTAAGATATAATTGTTTAAACCTTTATCATATCTTTAAAAAAAACATCTTATTTCTATACAAGTAAGCTTATATTTCTATCTCATATAAATTTAGAAAATAAAAAAGACATGTTTGACGAAAATAAACCAAAACAGGCCTATTACCCTCTCAACACTTGAGGACCGTAATCTATCTGAAACTTATTCATCTTTTTTTGAATTAGGTGACTTTTATTTTTATACAAATTATTTTAAAGTTCATTCTTAGCTGTAATAAAAAGAAATAAAAAAAAAATTATATGTTGGTTCATTGTTTTTATTTTGAAATCAAAGGAAAAGTGGGTGGGGTAATTTGACATGGATTTTTTCCCTCGAAAAATGTCTAAAATGTTTAAGTTGATAAAGTAGCTTAAAGATCTTTAATAACTATTAAATTCTTACTCATTGGTATAATTCAAATGGTGATCATGCCATAACACGTTATTCTTGTATAATTAGTACATAGATTAATTCTATAATTGATACGGCTGATAGGGCTATTTTACCATTAACGGTAAACTAGTTTGTTGTAATTTTCCTAAAGAAATTATGGTGACACCCACTTTTTTACGTTATATTAATAAATGTGCATTTAGATGATATGTGAAAAAATACAAAGATTTAAAGAACAGTTTCTTTAAAACATGAAATAATAAATTTGTTTGCGGTAAAAGGTAAATGAAATGAAAACGCATTAATTTTGTTGTGTATACGTTTATTTAGACGTTATATGTCGTTTTCTTTACAAAATGATTATTGATATCAATTTTCATTAAAAGATATGCAAGTCTGTGAAAAAAGGTTTCTTTTAATAAAAGAAATAGTGTTTAAAATGGTATTACCATCACAAGACAATTCAGCTACAAGCGGGCAAAAATCAAAAAAACTTGAGCGTGTTAAAAATGTTCAGTTTTCGAAAAGAGTAATGTGGCAACACCCTTATTTCTTTACACCTCTTTAATCAGCATTACATTTTAAATGATAAATGCGAAAACAAAAAAGTCTATAGAAGTATAAAGGCTTTAGAAATCGTCTTTAAGGTTTTTCCTACTTTTGTAGGTGTTATAGTGATTTGATAATTTACTTTCTGACCGATTTATCTCTTGGATTATGAGGGATCATACTAGCTTGACTGTAAGTCCCTTCATTGCTTTGATTATGTAAATGTGTTATCGTTACGGTAGTTAATAATAAACAGCAATACGGGGATGCACAACGATTAATCACAGTCTGTAAACTCCGGTGTATACCTTTTTACATTTGAATGACTACACACAAATTTTGGAGACGGTCCGAGGCACTGGCAAGATACATTTATTGCAGTGCACCAAATATCTCCCTAAGGTAAAGCACGATCTTTGTGAAATAAACCGTTGATCATTGTCATCGGCCACGAACACGCCGCGTAACCGTGTGGTAAAACTTTACATGTGATGTATACAGTTTATTTCTTGTGACAAATTCATAATTATCACCCGGCGAGAGAAGATATTAATCCACTCGAAGTGTATATTAATGAAACGTTACCCCAAAACCACAGGATAATGCAATTTCTACAAACTGGACTAGTGTATGACTAGTTGCTTATTTATAGAAAGTCACTGTATGACCACCCGTGAGTTCTGTATGTTAGCTGTGATTTACCGTAAAGCTGTAACAGACGCACAGGTCCTATTAAACGTAGTCCCTTTTCTGTCGAAAGAATTGTAACTTTACCAATTGCTAAATGAGATTACCGATAGAGTACAGTTCGACACCATATGTAACATAATAGCATTGTTTATTTAAGAACAAAGCCTTTCTAATAAAATAAGCTTTAATAAACAACCCCAGTTTTATACAATGAATATTCTAACAGGTCTGTTACCCAGACCTCCGGGCCGCGTGCTAAACACTACACTCTTTGTGTGCTTCTCTCCGTCTACTGACCACTCTCTGGCCACTGACTCTTGCGCCTTTTTGGTGCTTGGTTATATATATCAAAGCCAGTAACCTGATCTGATCTCGGATGACCAATCCTTATATGTATAGGCTATAAATAGAATAGGCATTGCAATGCAAGCATCACTCCCCTGATACATGTAGGTTACGCGTCTTATCTTAGCTGCAGCCGCTTATCTAGAGCTCAAATGATAGCGCTGCAGATAAGTGATATGCAATATTGTTACACCTGATCATCTGTATCTTTATTGGCGTAAGATTCGAATATTTTTTGTCAGTTAACCAAGCACTTGTTCGCTAACTTTACGCTTAATTGAAGCTGGGTAAATTCATCTTCTTCATATTGCTGTTCCTTTGAGATAAACGTTTAACCGAACAAGTGAAGAAAGGAGCAGTAAGACTGGTATGCACATACTTTGAATCCAATATTTTGTAAAACACCCAGGCGTAAAGTTTAAAGGGGTCGGAAACGCGTCGTTTATTGGCTAACACATTCTGATTCGGTAGTTGATACATTTTACATCGACAAATTCTTAGGTGAGTGAACTGTGATACTGACAACGCGAGACAGGCCATTGACTACTAAAGCATTTAGATCAAATGCACAGATTATCGGAAAAAGGGATCTTTAATAAATGTTCATGATGTCAAAAAGGTTATGCCCTGGTCCAAAGTGTTCTCCAGAGAAATATGACTTCGGTCTTTGCAAACACTGTAAACCAACACAAGCTATCGGGGTGGCGACATCACATCTGCTCAGGGTCTAAAATGTTTAACACTCATCAGAGCAAACTGTTAATTGTACTTTGAACCTTATCAATTACCGCATTTTCAGTATGTTGTTTAACACCGTTCCCACGTGCCGATAGTCCATCGTCTCAGGCCTTGAGTTTCAGATAATAAGGCTTTAGTTACTGGCTTTACGGAAGCGCGTGGACACTTTGTTTGCTCACTTATATTGAGTAGACTTACTTAGGTATACTTACAGAGTGCCAAGGTGAGCTTTTGTGATAGTCCTAATCGTGTATCATGTATCGTGCGTCGATAATAATTTACTTAAACACATTCTACTCTGAAACCAATTATGCAAACGCGATCAAACTTGGCATAGATGTTCCTTAGATGGATCCCTCATAAAAACTGTTCAAATGGTTTCATTCCATGAAGGTTTCTTGTTGACATAGCAACCAATGTGAAGCTTAAAAAAAGCTTCTTCTAAAACATCACTGGTCATAATTCAATGATATTTTGCAGAAATAGTGTTTAGGTGGCTTCTGCCAAGATTGTTCAAATCGTGATATCTCAAAAACCATGGCCGCCAGAGGGTGGGGAATCTTTTTAGTATATGCATATATATATAATTTTGAAAACCTTCTTCTCTGAAAACCAATGACCAGATTTGAATATTAATTGGTAGAACAGGTGTTTAGGTGGACCTCTACCAAGATGGTTCAAATCATGATGATTTCTAAAAAAGCATGACCGCCTGGGGTGGGACAAGTCTCCCTTATATGGCTATACAGAAAACTTTGAAAATCTTGAAAATCTTCTTCTCCAAAAACTACAGGTCAAAAATGGATTTTATAGAAATGATCCTTGGGTGGACCTCTTCCATTGGTGCTCAAAGAATTATGATATCTAAATAAAATGGCCGCCAGGGGCGGGGCCAGATTTCCTTATATGGCTATATAGAAAACTTAGAAATTCTTCTCCTCAAAAACTACTAGTCCAATTTCAAAATAATTTCACAGAAGTGATCCTTAGGTGGACTTATACCATGGTTGTTCAAAGATTTACGGTATGTCAAAACCATGGCTGCCAGGTGGGTGGCTAGTTTTCCTTATACATGTACATCCATATCATTAAGATTATTTACAATGGTGCTTTTGTAACCCTTTAATCGGGTGAGCAATAAAGGACCATCATGGTCCTATTGTTTCCTTTTAAAACTGTGCCAAAACTGTCGAATGTGTAGATTCTCAAAAATATATGCGTTGGATACAATCAATACTATAGAGAGACATCAGCTAGACATACAGTTGTTTTATTAATTATCACAGCTTGTTGTACAGTTGTACTGCAGCTAGGCATACAGTCGATAAAATTGGGTCAGAGCTATTAATGATGGAATTTGGTGTACATTATATTTTTCCGGTGGAAAGTCGATTAATATTGCCATTCATATCATTCGTGGTGAGACAAAACTTACATCGACGGACTTTACGATAATTGCATGAAGCACCTGCAATTTTCACTTCATACGAAACGTGGATCATGTCAAAGATTAAGTGTTTGTTTATCATAACAGTGTACGAAGAGATATGCTTAAGGTTTAAAAAATGTATCAACATTATAAGAAGAGTCCTTTGTATTGAAAGCGTGTTAAACGAAGTGAAAGTCTCCTGTATCCATCCATCAATGTCAATATCCGTAAATTTCTCGATTCGCTGATCGCAGCTTCCGGAAGGGATACACCTGAGTTATGCTATAAAATCCATATTGCGCCCTAGAACGTATCTAATACAATATGTGTTTTTAACATAACAATATTTAGCGGTATAGCACAGGCAATACTGGTTATCGGTCAGTAGTACCACTTCTCTTTTTAACACTGCAAGGTCTCAATGCCTGACATTTGAAGACTTACAGGTACTGAAAAGTACTAGGCGTTCTTTGAGATGTCTTGACCAACCATTTCCTTCATATACTATTTAGACCTATGCACAATGAATTAGTATGAAGAAAAGGATAAAGTTCTAAGTTAAAGAAAATTTAATTTGATTTTAAAATATTGTTCGTTTTGAGCACATGCTCCGTTTCGTACAATGTTTTAATTGTCATCAGTTACAGAAGCAGCAAAATACACTTCTACACAATTAAAGGTTTATTATAATATCCATGATGACTTGATGATTGAATGTTTGCACAGGTTTAAGAACAAAAGAAATTTATCAACGATCCGTAATAGTTTTGAAATATGAATATTTCACAAAATCGGATATATAGCCATATGAGCCACATCACGCGAAAAGGGGCACTATTACATAGCAAACAGTGTAGCCCCAGACCAGACGCCACGTCAGTGACGGTCAGGGTCTGCACTGTTTACAATTTTAAAGAACATTCAATTCTACCTTTAAATGAATACAAATGGTAAATATCGTGACTAAATGCTGGAACAATAGCGCTGAAAAAGAGCTGCGTCAGCCATTTTTTTATATGTCCGAGTGTCCCTTTTCGCGTGACGAAGCCCATATTATTTATGACATTGTACTGTTGCATGTTTTATCGCAGGACTGGCGTGCATTTCCTTTCATGTCGTTTGAGTCTGTAGTTTATATCTCAGCTACACCATATTTTGGGGTGCGATAAGTGAACTAGGTCACATTTAAAGCACAGTAGGATACTATTTGTAAAAAAGATCACAGGTCACAGTTTTCAGCACACTTTTGTAAACATGCGTAGTCAATTGATTTATTTTCTCTAGTTTTAAAATTCAAATATTTTTGTGCTCGTTATCTTTAGCATGTTTAGAAATTGACAACTGTTTGTGCAATCAATGAATCACCCTGTTTCTATTTTCGGCGGACAACTTCAAAAACTGCGACATGCTAATTACATTTAAATTGACATACACTTATGAAAGCCGCGTGGAAAAAACGGTCTGCTTTAATTTCAAACTGCATCCAATTCCTTTCATTGTTTTGTGAATTCTTTTGGCCGATTGTAAAAATGGCCTTAGATCCGGATCATATGCATATACTTTTATAGTTTGATCGAACTGACATGCGATTAAACATATATAAACTCATAACAGGACTGAGCCGGCACAGAACAGGGTCTTGGGCGACCTCTTCGTTTCAATTGACCCTTCCGGAGAATTCTTATTGACAGCCGCGTTTTTTTCAATCAGATAACGACATGGGACACATCCATGGATATCGTTATCGACCGACATTGCCTTAGACAAAATAAAGGCTCAAACACGAAATTTGGTCTTCACGCGGCGATCTTCTTTATTATTTGGTAAGCAAATCGATATTTGAAAAGATGAATTATAAAGTAAATGATTAGGGCGATAATTTTGGTTTATGAATAGAGCATGAAACCTCAGTTAAATGGCAATTCATAGTATACTCTTTTTTCTGTATTTCTGTATTTCAAACCTACTGCACCGATTTACTATGCGTATTATTTGGATCCAATATATCCGACCTTGTAGATGCCATGTAACTCATATTATGAACAGTGTTTCACCTTTTTTTCCATACATACGCCATTCCACTCGGCGATTTAAATAGCAACAAAAACACAACAAAGAAAACATAATACTTAATCGAGAATCACAAAAGCTGTTTGATGTTTAATTCGGTCACACAACTTTGGATGTTCACGTATGAAAAAGTTTTCGAAAATTTACCCGAAAAATGGAAGCGTTGTCTGCCGCATCGAACACATACAAGTTACGTTGTCATGAAAGTATTGAACCGGGATTGATATAATATGCAAGAATATTAATTTTCTTTTTTTTATAAACAATCTATGAATGTCAATTATTTGGGTATCCGGATAAGACGCCGAATAACGCGACATCTGATTTTGCTCCAAACTTGTTGTAAGTAGTATCAGCGCTCAGTGTATAATGCGTTAGATGGTAAAGAATAACATAACATTTATTTTCTACACAATGTGGCAAATGCGATGTCATATGTGCCCTGATCACGCTAAAACACCATGTCAATGAGTCAAATGTGTAAGTTGTACGATGTATTGCCATTTCCTGCAAGCAAATGTACATTTTACAAAATAAAACATTTAAGGTGCTTGCACTTTCAATAGAGCGGTTACAAAGCGAATGCGTATATTAGGGAATATCTATAGTGAATTCATACGTCCTTGATCCCTGTGTACATCGATTTTCATTAAATATCCCTCTACACATCTTTTTTCTTGATATGGATCGGATGCCGAGTTATTCGACTACTTACGCTCGCGTGTAGAGGAAGAATAGATGAACACGAAGTCATGGTTTGGCAATGTCTTGAAAAGTTGAAATCAATATTGGTGTACAACTTATAGTATTGCGATTTAATGGCAGAACATAATATAAGAGTAGATCAATATCGACAACAACGGCCTGTTTACACCTCATTTGAAATAAAACGATTTTTTTTATTTTTCAAAGTTTGTTTTTCTTTATTGCATAAGGTATACTATTGTTATATCCTGGCAAAAGTCGGATATTTCAATTTATACCAAATAGATTCAAATGTCAAATCTATATACATAAAATAGTGATATGTTTCTCTAGTTTTTCTATGAACACAAAATTTCTCCCGACTAGACATCGCATTGTAGATGAAGTGACCAATCGCGGTACGCTCAATTTGCGTACAAACAATTCAAGTTTTATTGTTATGAGATGTTAGGCCAAATCCTGAAGTGAAATTGTCATCTACTACAAGCTAATTTGCTTGATAAAAAGTTGTTAAAATTATGTTATTGTTTTGAGAAATTGTTGATTGAGACAAGTTCATACACCGACTTACACAGCAACTGATCTGCATTAAAACAGAATTCAATGGTCATAAAGTTGTCTAGTTCTAAATTTGGTGATAATTGGAATAAATAGACATATTCATAATGACTGTTGATAAAATACGGGCAAAATTAACAGTATCCCACTGTCTGGCATGAGACAAGAGACCCTGTATTATTTTTATATTCTCAATAACGACATATCTCACGCAATGAGTATTAACTTGATTGTTACACGCTACACGTCGCCATCCGTATTGACACGCCAAAATGTACGCGAGTAGCATGGTCGGTCATTGCTCGTAGGATAGACAAAAAAGTTGAATGGAATGATTACGAAAGAAAACGAAATAGGTTTTATAATATAATAGTTGATAAACTCAACTTTACAAGTGACAAGCTACAAGGATAATTGATTTTACGATTGTATAATGCCAAATGGAGACACCCATATATACGCTTAGTTTCATTCTATCGACCGCCATGTTGGATATAGCTTGTCTAAGGTATGCAAAGCGGGCGTGGCTATAAGCCAATTTCGGAAGGGTCAATTGTTTCAAACAGCAACTGTCACCAGCACTCAGACACGGGATCAACCAAGAGTCTCAAAGTGCAATTGTCATACACATCTAGACCCAGCTATCACCAATCATTTCATAGTGTATTTGTCATCAACACCAAGACCCAACCTTCACCAATTGTCTCAAATTGCAATTGCCATCCACACACAGACCCGGCATTAATAAATTGTCTCAAAGTGGAATTATTATCCACACAAAGACCAGGCATTCCCAAATGTCTCAGAGAGCAAATGTCATCCACACCTAGAGAAGGCATTCCGCAATTGTCTCAAAGTGCAATTGTCATCCACATTCAGACCCGGCTTTCACAAATAGTTTCAAAGTGCGTTTGTCATTAACTCCAACACCCGGTTTTCACCAAATGTCTCAACCAGCAACTGTCACGCACACCCAAAGCAGGATTTCACCAATTGTCGCACACACACACACACACACACACACACACA
>JAULCE010018676.1:0-14087 GCA_032359355.1 Macoma nasuta | reverse complement strand
GTCTTGGGAAGACGATTCTAACGAGTGGTCACTCCATAGGGTTTGGTGAAGAAATAAGTAATTTTTGTGTAAAAAAATATAATTTAGGCATGCTTATCTAGAGCCCTGAATGAAGGTTCACACATAATAGACCTAGATCAGGTATACCATTTAACCATTACTAAAATTGTGTTTTCGAAATGCTGTCTGCTCCATTTCCTAATGATGTCCGATTTATTTAAAAGTTGGAAAATTTATTAATCAAGTGTTAAACAGCTTGGATCAGCAGAAATCACTCAACATCAGATATGGATCCAAGCTGTCAGCATATTTTGGTATGTTTGGGAATTTGTAAATGTTTTTCTGCATATTCATGGACTGATTAAAGTTTCCAGATATATGCACACACTTTGGCACACTTGTCACAAAAATTGCTTATTTTCACCAATTCACCAAATTTTCTGCATCTACTTAGTACTGCCACAAACAACCCCAGGTGCAAAACTTAACATCTTGCCTGACAATACCGTATGGCTTGAGGATTCTAGGCAGGACTAAAACAACACAGCTGATATCGAATTTGATAACAGCAAATTTTTATGCCCCAGCATCTCAAAGGAGGGGAAATAAAATACTTAATTCCATATTTAAAATGCAAAAACCTTACTTAACCACCAAACCCTAATGTTGTGATCACATGTTAGAATCTTCACAGGGGTGTATAATTCCACTCACCCTGTCAAGAATAAACTTTAATAAGTTTGCCTTCTTTGTCTATATTGCAGGGCAAGTACTTTCAAAAGCTGCTTATATGCAGGGAGAGTGCCCTTTTTCAGAATTTAACACTCCTGCCTCATGATGAGCAAATTCACAAGTATCACCACAACATAGGGTTTGGGAGCCCAATACTGATTTGGAGCTCTCAAAGCAGAACAACTTACTTTCCCTTTGGTTCATAGATGAAGTATGCTGGTCCCTCATCTGTAAAAACAAATCACATTTTTGTAATATTGAGAGAAGAAATCTTGTTCAAGTACAGTCAGACCTGTCTTGAGGGGCCATTAAATAAGATATAGCGGCTATTAATGACAGGTGGTTGCTTAATGCAAAACAAAAGTAATGCAGAAAACTCTTTGAGAGCTTTCTGCATTACTTTCAATCTGCATTAAGTGACCACCTGTTTTAAAAACCACATATGCCTCGTCGATAACCAGAACATAGGCCATAACATAAAGCTGTCCCAGCAGAGCAGGTGTTGCTTATATTTTACTCTTATATAATCATCTGATTGGATAAAGCCTCTGTGTCAATGAGAGAAGTTGGGAATAACACAGGTCATTGCTTTGCAGCAGGGAGGATGGCAGGATGAACTGCAAACCCTTTACTCCATGTTATTTTCAGACTCATTCACAACAAAAGAATCTGATTACAAGGATGAATATCTAGGCAAAAGGAAATTGCTGTTTTTGAATAATTTTGCAAATATTGTAGGAAATGGAGCATTTTCTCATCTATGGAGTAAAGGGCAACATGTGGCAAATTTGTCTAAAGTCATGGCCTATACAGAAATTGATAACAGTGGTGTCTAGACTGTATATATACTGACCCAAAGCCTCGAGTTCTTTCTGTACTTTATCGGAGAACTTTGTGATCATGACTCCTCTCTCTCTCAGCAGGGAGACCATCTCGTCCTTGGTCACGTGGATCAGACGCTTGCCAAAGTGGGGCATCAAGATAAGGTGGCCCTGGAAACAATACAGCAAATACACCGCTCAAGTCTGAGATATAACCATCAACTTAACATGCCATAATAAAACTCAATCACAATGAAAGTCACAATGAAAAGGATGATTATCTAGCAGAAAGGAAAACACTAGTTTCGAATAGTTTTGAAAACAATGTGGAAAATGGAGCATTAAATACTCCATTGTCCATTATGTTTCCAATGGTCATCATTTACAGAGGTGTAATATGCTTATCAGTGGAGTAAATAGTTAAGAGACGGAGAAGATCTCAGAGCAAACATGCTTCCAATACTTTGTTTGAATGGTATGTGATTCAAGTTTTTTAATGGCTACTTAGAATCTGGTAAAGAAACAACAGCGAATAATGCAGCCGGTGGTATGTAAACAGTGTGCGAAAAACACTTGAGCCAAATTTAAATTTCCGTCTTGAACTATACTTGACATCTTTATCCTGCAACCAAAATTTACGTCTACTCAAAATATCGTCTGATTTATTTTAAAACATTTTGCGATTCGCTCCAAATATACTTAATTAGTAGTATAGATTTTAATACGACTTATATCTGACAAATACCCTATAAACCCGACGTCTTATCCGAGTCCGAACGGTGTGAAAATAAATAACATTGGTATCGATGTGTAGGATAAGAATGGACGTTTTTAGATGAATGCGGAAGAAAAATGCTTTTAGAACATCATATGAGCGGATTTATCATTGTGTAAACACTTAGCGTCGAGTATGACATTTAAAAAGCGAAGCCCGATAGTTATTAGAAAGAATCATTTCAAAACAAAAATCAGGTTGTTGAACGCTAATAACTAGTAAAAATAATTCGGATTTCAAGAACGTGTTGCATGAGCTGAGTTTCAAAGCTTCATCATATTTTTCTTCAAACAACAGGGAAACATTCATGTTTGTTCGAATATTAAAGATGAACGTTACACTGTATCACACTTTAAGATTAAGTGTTTAAAGTGTTATTCCGTACCTCTATTACAAATGAATAACGTTTCTGATGCTTAAAGACACATATCTTGCCAATTAGTTTGAACAATATGGATTTGTTATTGCAGATCCAAATATTTACAATTTATTTTAAACGGTTAGTTCAGGAAGAAGCATTATTTGAGTTCAAATCTAATATTTTATTCGAAGAGTTATTCCACATCTAGAGTTAAAACTTAGAAGTAATGATGAGCCCAAAAGTTGTATTTCTCACTCACTCCAGAAATGCAAGTGCGTGAAGGATCTTACTATAAAAACAAACAGTTTCCTCGTAGATCAAGACTAGTCACGATATATCGACACAAAGTCTAATCATGATGGACTAACAATACTAAGTATATGTGAGCACGACACAGATCGTTGGAGTTCTCCTGCGTGGTTTTAAAAAAAAGATTAATCGATGGTCGTCAAAAAACCACATAACTGCCATTTCGGCAAATGACACTTACGTGGTTATAGAATAAATCGTCGGTATTCTTCTAAAACTAGGTGCGTGCCATTTATGAAACGTGGTTTTAGAAGAACAACGAATATATGACAGAGTGATGAACGCGATGACACTAACAGGATTCCGTAACTTTTCCGTTACAAAACCCTTTACATGACTAAAAAGTATAACGTATATGCATACATGCGATTGTTGGAAATGATGCACACATTCACCGATACTCAGAATTCGCGTGCTTAGCGTATGGCTTGGCCTTTCAACGGGCTTCTAACTTTTATCAGTAGCATAGTATTGCATGTACTTTAAATGCAAGCTTTGCAGAAGTGTTCAGAAGGGGGAGTTTTTTAAGTATAAAGGCATAGATCCTTACCAAGAGTTTCCTTAAAGTTGTTCAAGAAATAATGTCTGAATCTGATCAGCCACACAAATTTAACTTTCCAAAAGGAATCATTGTTTGGAAAACATACGCCGGAATAGCGCTCAATCAACCTGTAGTTGTTAAAGAACCACTCCTTTCTATACTATGATGAGGTAATACTATATTGTTTAGAAAAAAAATATTATTAAGCATTTGACACGTGCTTGTTTATTACAAGATATAAGTAACTTAAAAGGATTATCAGGGCCATCATTTTTTCTATTAATATACAGTGAAATGTCTCTACAACTGTCACAAAAGGGAGAAATATATTTATTTATGACGACAGCTATCAGTTAATGTGAGCTGACACTTTTCTAAGCAAACACTGGTGTGCATTTATACTGAACAAAAAAAGTTTAGTCATAAATTTTGGAGGCAAGATACAATTGTATATCTTATCGATCAAATAACATAATGGCATGAACAGCAGAGCGTCAAAGAATTGGAAGAACTCTCAACACTCCATTAAAAGTATGCATGGGGAGAGTTAACGCCCCCTTTGTTGGGACAGCATAACAAGTCATAAACGAGAAGGCAATTATGTTGTATTCATGAAATGAGTGTTAACCAATGACGAAATGAGTCAGAAACAAAAAACTGTAATTATCGGGAAAATATCTTCAGTACTTTCTTCGTAATGCTCTGTTAATTTTTTCCAAATTACCTCCCTTTACATTGAATAAATGGTAAACTTTGATAACTCAATAATCGATAACGGGTCGATAAAATCGATGTCACTCAATGCGATCGTTTTAAGTGTATTTGCTTCTTTCTTTTCTGTTGTTCCATATAACTTGCACTTTGCTTCCCAGATCTAGAAAGAGCGTCGAATGTTGTCTATGGGACAACCCATGTTAAATGACTGACTAAACTTTTTTTGTTCAGTGTATTTAGCGGTCGCTTCAGTGAGGTTTCACATTGGTATGTTAAACATGCACGAGTGGTTGTAGTCTCTGACTTGCCATCTGGCCCCTCACAACTGTGGGTTCGGTCCTCGCTAAGCGTGAACAGCTTTATATTAGAAAGCAAGCCTTCCGGCTTACTTATGGTAGGTCAGTAGTTCTACCAAGGTATCCGTCTTTGCAACTCAGACGGCATTCCATGGTCTTCCTTCACTAGAATTTATCGCGAAATGATCCAAATACTGTCGAAGCGACGTAAAACCTAACAAAAACAAACAAGCACATTACTACATGTAAAATATCTAAATGACGGCATCCATGGCATGAATATTTCTAACTTGAAAGCTGACAAGAGTTTCATATCATTATGACCCTGTAACGTGAACAATGCAACGAAAATAATCAGACAATTTCAGACAGTTACATAGCGACTGTCAAGCATAAACTGATAATAATAAAAGCATCAACTTGAATTAAGATCACACACCGAGTAACTGAAAACGACGCGAGTTTTAGTAGATGTCATTTTTCAGGAAGCTATGGGTTAAAAGTGTGTAAACTAACATATTGAAAATTGGAATAGTGTTTATCTGTTTTACTTACAATTTAACTGTCTGGTAATTATCACGGCTGCCACCTTAATGCCAATGACAGTGCGGCGTCTGCAAGGTGTTGAAACACGAAGGTAAAATTATTGCAAATGATCCTAATGTGCGTGCGCTCTCCACTCTTAAGACTTACTTTCAACAGTACTGAATATAGTTATCTTCCTTATACCGTCAAAATTTATCTGGTTGCCTTAAACTCCATAACCACAACGCAGGTTTGACACCTTTTGATTGAACATTTAAAATCATGCATGGCACATTATACAGTTGCTATGCAACGTCTTATCTATCTGGAAGAAGTTGAAGATTCATTTCGGCAAATCGATTTACCCTTGTCTGTGACGTTTAGTCCCTGGTCCGGGATTTTAAATAAGTCTACCGTTCTGGATATGCAGGACAAGATTGTTTTTTTGAATGCCGTTGTACAATTCAAACCTTAAGAAATTAGAAGCAGTGAAAACCATATATAGTAGACACGTCACCGATGTTTAGATTTACCAACAAGGAGAGAAACTGATGCAAAATATGGAAATATGGAAACATAAGAAAAAAAGCCTCATTTTTTGATAGTTTGTTAAATCCTTGTTGGAAATAGAGCATTTGCTCGTTACGAGCAAATGTTCCATTTCCTACAATGTTTTCGATAGCCATCAGGTTGAGGTTAGATACCATGCAGAGGCGCTTAATCTTACTTATGTGGTTATGCTAGAGTCCGACAATACTTTGCATTGGCGAAAAAACGTCAATCTTCAGGAAATTAAATTATCACTTCAGCGTGTATTGTTTTCAGCATCTGGCACAAGTATGACCATAACTCCATCAACTGTAATGCTAAATAAGGTACCAAGTAGAGAGCTTACAATGAGATGTGCCTTGACATCTGTAGGAGAAAACCTTCAGGTTCGAAGCCTGGTGTACCTTAATATAATCCGACGTAGTAAAAGGGAAGGTTCCATCGCTGGAACAGGTGCTATTATTACGTCAATACCAGGAAGTGACAAACCACCCGAGCTAGGAACAGTCCAGGATATAGCAAAAGGTCAACCAAAACTGACGGGAGAATTGCGGCAAGATGGCAGTAGAAACATTGCCCAGTTGACAATAACCTGGAACATCTCGCGAATACAATGCCAAGATGAAGGAGAGTATGATTGTGTATTTGGTTACCTTGATATGGGATATGTTGCTGTCTCTACAAAGGGAACTGCAACGTTGTCTACAGCAAGTAAGATAAAACAAAAATACTTTAGAATAGTATGCGAGCATATGTTTATTTTTTATCATATTTTCATCACATGTCACTTAGGACTCAGTATTGAAATTGAAGACGATTCTTGGATAAAACGTATTTATATTAATTGCAAGTATGTAATAATGTACTATACATTGTATTTTAGTTTTTTCGATTTTTAATCTTGCATTTTATCAGGGACACTTTATTATGTACTTTAGAATCTGACAGAAGGCAAAATGCTACGGCATTCTTGTGTAATTATGTTACTATAGGCTTGTTAAGATTAAGATAAAGGCACAATGTAACATTTCTATACAAACATATGTAATGGTAAATTTCAAACCATTAAGGAGAAAATATGTTTAAATTGACGATTATCAAAGCAGACTTGGCATCTTGGAAAATGTGACTTAAAAGTGTAACATTCTACACTTCTACAATTGTCTGTACTTATAGGAGGCATTGGTTAGATATTGATTTTTTGTGGCTATTATTAGGCTTCACACTAAAAGTACATCATGATTTTGAACGGCTTATAAACAGTGTAAAAATGGAGCATTTTTATTATTAGCAAATGTTTCATTTCTAACAATGCTTTCAAATTTCAACTGCCAAACCGGAGTGTTAATAAATTGAGTATATGATTAGGCCGTAAGTGATCTCAATTTCGTTTTATTTTATCTACAACAGAGTATCCAGAGAAGGTGGAAATGCAATATGGAAATGTCAATTTTCCGAAGGCTGTCCCCGACAGTGCCATCACAAAATTTGAAGGCGAGATTGTAGAGATGTCCTGCACCGCCCACATCGGAAGTAACAGAAGCAGAAATATTGATTGGTATCAAACCCAGAGCTTCCAGGACGATCCTGATGTTCTACAAATTTTCACTCCAACTGTTAATGATGTACTCTATCCAGGGACCCCCACTGACACCATGGTGGATTGTTCATACAGTCTGACAAGCACACTGAAATATAACATCACTGCAGTGGACAGGGAACGAAACGGACCTTTTAAGTTTGCATGTAAAGTAGACTATTCTACCACATCTGGCTCAAATGAATTTGAAGAAAGCAAAAGGCTCATCACAAGTGTAGGTCAGCGCAATAGTGGTAAGTTTTATTTATAGGAGAGTTTGTAGAAAACTTTAAATACGAGACAATATCGGCAAAAAGTGTCATGATGCATTACAAATCATCTCGTCAAATAAGAGCCTATATGTGTCAAAAGTAACGTGTGATCAAAAACAGGCACATTGTTGTACAAAAGACACTGTATTTCATTTCTTTTTATGAAGATTGTAAAAAGGTAAAACAAAATATAGAACCAAAAAATATGCTGTGACAAAGATGCAACTAATTGGTTCGGTATTAATCTGTTTCTATATGTCATAAGGCGTGACTTTTCAACAATGATATTCATTTCATATAAACATTCTCATATTAATAACAAATTCGTCGGTGTTCCAAACTCATAAATCTGCAATACTTAGATATTTTCTGAACGCTTTCACTGCCATAGACGACTCAAATTATCAATTTAATGCAGTCCCAGATAGGACATCGCCTTTGAAGGTGGTGCCTAATCAGGAACTTCACCATTTGGCAACAATTTTAGTCCGAATATTATACTGATCATACATAGTTTAAGAAAAGTGAAAGCAATTTAACCCTTTACTCCATATAATGTGTTTAAACTCATTCACAATGAACGTTTCTGATGAAAAGTAAGAATATCTATTGGAAAGTTTAATGATTTTGAAAATAATATGGGAAATGTCTAATCATAAACAAAAGCTCCGTTTTCCAATATATTTTCAAAGGGCATCATCTTCATAGACGTAAACTACGTACCAATGGATTAAATGACGGACGGAGCAGAAATCTGAGCAATTACATGCTTCTTAATACTTTGTTTGACTGATTTTGTGATACAAATTTGTATTGTCTACTTAGGAGATGATAAAGAAACAACAGAGACCATTGCAGCCAGTGGTATGTAAATTTTATGCGAATAATTCGGTCCAATGATTGGTTGCCGTCTTGATCAGTACTTGAAATCCCTATCCTGTCACTAAAATAGTCGTTTACTCAATATAACGGCTGCTTGATTGTTAAACATTGTGCGTAACGCTTTCAATGTAACGACTCATACGTTTACGTTTGAAAACTTATACCCGACATTTTATCTCCAAATTCATCAGTGTATATCTGAATGCGGAAGAAAAGCTAGTCCATGTTTTGTTAGAGCGTTATTTGGGTAAAAAAGTATTGGTGTCAATACAATTTGTTCGATCAGTATGACATCGAAAAGGCGAAACGCAGAAGTAGACAAAGATCAGGTCTTGTATTCACCAACACGTTCTCAGACTCTATGCTCAAGAAAAATCCCTATTTGTTGTTCTAAGCCCAGTTTCTACCATTTTGGTAGAAACTGGACGCCAAACAATAGGATCAGAGATTATTCTTGGGTTTCGAATGGTTGGATAATACATGGACAGGTTGTTTAACGCTTATTACCAGTAAAAAGAGTTTTGATTCCAATGCTTGAAAAAAATCAAGGAAGCATAAAAAAAATAGTTTTCAAATCTTAAAGATGAATATGATAAACAGTGTATCACACTTGAAAATTCCAGTGTTTAAAGAGTAATTCCTAAACTATATTATAAAATGTTTAATGTTTCTGACGCTTAAGGACAACCTTATTGCCACTATGGATTTATATGGCAAAACCAAATATTATCAATTATGGCAACCTGTTTATTAGCTCTGGAAGAAGCTTAATTCGATAATTCGGTTTAATATTTTATTTAAAAAGTTTAGAAAATAGAGTTTAAACTAATAGTTGATGTTGAAATCGAAATTTGCATTTCTCATTCGTAGCGTTTGTTTTCTTCTAACATCACGCACCTGTCCATTTCGCACAAACGCACGTAGTACGTAGTTTTGGAAAGAAAAAAATGATGTTCGTAAAATACCACGTAGCTGTCATTTTGGCACATGACATCTACCTGATTTTAGGACCAATCGTCAGTGTTCTTCTAAAACCAGGTATATGTCATTTTTAAAAAGTGTAAAAATGGCACACACGGGGTTGTAGAAGAACACTGACGATATATTCTTTCAGGTGGACTGAATACAAGTTTTATTGCCGGTGTGGTGACAGGCTCAGCATTTTCATTTGTTACAGCTGCAGCACTTGTTTATTTCTTGAGACGTAGAAAGAGCGGTGAAACATGTAAGTTTTAGCTGGTTTACTCCTGTATGTCAGAGAACATCAACGTATAACATATTTCTATTGAGAACTAAATAGGCAAACAACTATTGTAAGGAACTTTGCACCGGCGGCTTAGTTTATTTAAAAGCTTTATCTTTACATGGAGTCTAAGATCTTTCTCAATCATTTGATTGTTTAAATATTAGCATGATCTCAGAATTGACCAACCAGATGCTAGAGAATGTTCTGAAACGCGACATCAAAAGTTTAATGTGCACAATATGCACAATGCCTATATTTATGATATGTATGATATGCAGTATTTTTATTGTTTTAAGCACCATATCTGAAAAATCATAGTAGAGGATAAATTGCATCACACATCAAATGCTTATAAGCCATCTCAGGTACAATGTTCAACATTTTATAAGTGTTTGCTAAACTCGAAGGAACTGTAATAGTTTTTACGATTTGCTAGTAGTTATTATGTAATATTGCGTCGATATAAATTTGATAGAAATTCATTTTAACTGTTTTCTCCAGACATTGAATTATATATCAGAAGCCTCGCTGTGTTAAATTTAGTTTACATGTGTTGGTGTGCAACATTTTAAACGCCAGTCAAAGTGTATTTAAATCTTAAAAAGCGCAAATGTAGATACAGGCGTTGGGAAACCAACAACCTTTTTAGGCAGTACTTAATTAAACATGTCAGAAGGTAGACTTATAGAAATACTAAGAATGAGAAAATATTATTTTGCATGATGAAGACATGTGCAATTTAAAGTTTAAAATAGGATTAACTATTCAAGGACCGTTTAATTTTTAGTTTTAAAATCTGATAAGTTTAAATGTATTAGAATATTTAGAAAACATTTGTTTTTGACGTGATACTTTTAAAATATTATTACAGGCGATTGGAAAAGCTCTGGTAGAAGTAGTGGAAGGTAAATACATTTATTATATCACGACCTTTTATCAAGATTATACTTCTTACGTCTTTTAAGCGTAAGCTATTTTGTAATTTCTTATCTAACAGAAAACAACATTAATTTTAGAAGATATAAATGAAACAAGTGTATTTTGTATTGGTCGTTATTGAAGAATGGTAAATGATAAATTGCTATCAGTGGGTAACTCACGACCTTAATAATCTTCAAAAGTCGACCAACAGAATATGAGAACAAAGTGAAGACCCTGGCCAGGTTGCTTCGAGAGAAGTAATCTGATACAGTATGAAACAAATAGTATATACTAAAGGGCTATTTACAGCAAGTCATTGGGGGTATCAGAATACTGAGATTAACGTTAATGGTGAACTTACATGTCATCGATTGCTTGTTGCAAAACTATAGTAACTCCTTTACAAATGTGAATGAGTTACAATAGTTTTGCACCAAGCCCCCGATATGCTCTGTTTCAACGCTACATGAAAGTATATGTCATCCAGCGTAACGGCGCTATATCTTACTCGTTTTGCGCACGACAAACTAAATAAACGCTTAAATTTCAGTCCGAGTTTTACGATAAGTAACCCCTTAAATCTTGTTTGCTTACAATACATTTTTTTACTAAAGTATGCTAATCAATTTGCCAGATTGAGACCCCTATATTGATATCACGTATTTGCTATTTGCATATTGTTTTGCAAACGACAAGATGGTGTTGTCTACAGAGGTCTACCTATAAAAAACTTTAACTTTAGTTCGTCGTTTAAATATATTAATGGTCTTAAACTTGAAGACAATAGCAACGGTGCAAACGTTTGTATTATAGCTCCTCATCCAATACGTGATATGTTACGTCTTATCACGATTATTTAATGCCAGTTGGTTTGACTATAACTGAACAAATATGAGAAATCAAAACTGTGACTTTGACCTTCGGAATTGTGTACACTTGTAACGCTATTTATTAATCAAGTTTAATTGTTTATAACCATTTTGTATAATAAAAACAAAACTGTTACTTTGACCTTCATAACGTGTTTACTTGTAACTGTTTTCGTTGAGCAGTTATTTTTTATTGATTATATACTGAACAAAAAAGTTTAGGCAGTCATTTAACATGGGTTTTCCCATAGACAACATTCAACGCTCTATGTAGACCAAGGAAGCACACCGCAAGTTGCATGGGACAGCAGAAACAAAAAGTAGCAAATACACTTAAAACAATCGCGTTGAGAAACATCAATTTTATTGACCCGTTTTCGATAATTGGGTCATCAAAGTGTAAAGGGAGGTGATTTGAAATTTTCTTTTTATAACAGGTCATTGTTTACAAATTGCCGAATTGATTCTCGATAATTCCAGTTTTTTGTTTCTTACTTATTTCCTCATTGTAATGTACAACTTTCATGAATACAACCTGATTACTTCCTCGTTCATGACTTGTTAAGCTGTTACAATAAAAGGGATGTTAACTCTCCACGTGCATAATTTTCACGTACTGTTAAGAGCTCTTTCAATTTTTAGACGCTTTGCCGGTCATGTCATTCTGTTATTTGAGCGATCAAATATTCAAAGCAAACGTATTTCGCCTAAAAAATGTATGACTAAACTTGTTTTAGTTCAGTTTATTAATATAGTATAATAAAGACATTAGCGTTTTAATTTTTACGACACCACAATTTTATGTAACCATTTTGTTTAATGTTTATCAATAAAGACCGACTCTAGAAAGTCGTCATGATATACTAAAGGAAAAAAAGTTTAGCGACACGTTTATAATGGGATTTCCCATAGGCGAACTTTATTCATCTACAACTTAAGTGTTGGCCGGTGTCAATTAATGTTTATTAGTTTTAAACAATCTGTGGACTTCCACCAATAGATCACAACTGTCAAAATACGCCATTTATTTAAAGAATTGCAGTAGGTCTTAATTTTAAGCGTTATTTAATGCAAAGGGAGACAATTTAAAAATGTGCCAGTTTCTACTAAGTACTGCGCCTTCAGTTTTAGACCGGATTTCGTTTTCTGACTATTTTACGCATGCATCAAATAAAAAATCCGGTTAATTGATGGTCATAATGTGAAAATATTGCCAAACAATTTGTTTATGGAAGGGACGGTAAATCTAGACGTGCATTGACTAAAATGGCGCTCAGTTATCTTAGACTTATTCGTGAGTCTAGGATTCTTTGATTTTGCAAAGCATGAAATGATAACTCATAGTAAGGCAATATAATACACCCCAAAGTAAGTCGCTATACTTTTTCCTTTAGTATAGGTATATATGTGTTCAAATTGTTCTCATCAATTATTTTTACAAGGTCCAATATCATTGCATTTGATAAAAATTGTAAGGTTTGGATCAAGTTGGCACGGTTATTGAATCTTTGACCAAAACAGCTTTATTGCCAAAACATCGTGTATTATTTATTGTATGTTTTAGTTATTGTTGTTCTTTACAGGAAGAAACAAAAACCACAAAAAGAACAAAAAGCACTCTCAGATCTGAGAAACAAGAAGGCGATTATTCTGAATCTGCAAATTACCCCCCTTTGACTTAAACCAAGAACAAACTTTGTACCAGTATTGTAACATACTTGAGCGATACTCTCAATTTTTTAAACGATATGTATAGCGATTGTACACAGCTTTATTATGCATAACTTTTACACTTAATCACATAAATGGATCGGAAGGTATAAAGCGTTGAACTTTTTCTATGGGAATTCACATTCATTTGACTTGCTAAACAGTTTTCCTTCAGTATATTAACGTCATATTAAACATGTGCCCACACATTGTGCCTAAGTTATCTCTTCACTGAACATATGAAAACACAATACACCTATTTCCGAACATTGAACAATAGGTCCTTATATTTTACATGTGTCAACGCATAGAGTCTGTGTCCACTCATTGAATCTGTGTCCAATCTATCAAACTGTGTCCATAAATTGAATTATGTTGAGTAATGAAACATGGATGTACATTTGTCAAGGGTCATGTCATTTTAGAAAACGTGCGTGGTACACTGAGTATTTTTTTACATTTTATATTGGTCCTATAGAAACTTTGAAACAAATGTTGAGAAACAAGAGTCTGTCTGTCCTTTCAGCCGGAGATTGACATCGGGGATGGTAGCGGAGCTAATGATACAGCGGATACAGTAGTTAACGGTACGTGGAGTGTTGCGTGCAGATTAATTACGAATGCGTTGTGTGGTCTGGTAAGTCTTCTGCAGAGACGATCACTATACCATCATGTTTGTATGAAAAAATTCTCTTGCTTTAGGGATGGCTGTCATTCTTCCACTATCTGGAAAACAATCGAGCGGCAAATTATGACGGACCTGGAAGAGATTAAGCCTTACTTCATTTATTTACGATGAAAATGTGTGATGAAAAGCAATTATATTTAGGGGAAAGACAGTTTGAATTGCTTTGAATGGCCATCTGTTTCAGATGCGTTAAAGTGTATATATTAAGAAATGGGTTAAGAAGATTAGTTTGGATTTATTACCGTACACTTGCTTCGTAGACTCGTATCGATTGTTGCTGCACACTATTTATTAGTT
>JAULCE010018565.1:0-14087 GCA_032359355.1 Macoma nasuta | reverse complement strand
TATCTTCTAAGAATCGCCATTGCATCTTATTAACACGACATTCGCGTCCGTAATTCGGAAGAGCGAATGTGTAGCGTCAGCGTAGGCCCAAACTGGTTCAAACAACTTTTAAACTGTCATTGTGAAATAGACATCGAAATATACGGGGACACTACATAGGGAATGTAAATATTCTGATTTAGTGGCAACTGATATATACAACCTTTTGAGTATGTCATTGGTCTACACTGTTGTGTTATGATGTTAAGTTTGATCGTTTAATGACAAATACAGTCGAACCTCGATATTCTCGAATTCAAATAAGTCGAATTCCTGAAAAGCGTAAACAGTAGCGGCGTTTGACTCCTGTTGCTCAAAGAAGAGAGGGTCGCTTGTCCGAATCCCGGCAGAATAATGTATCGATATTAAGTTGTCCTTTCAGTTTTGTTTGTTATTTAGTTTTATATTTGTTATTTATTAAGTCTTTTTTGTCACTTTCTACAGTTTTGTTTCTTAAGTATTCTGATATATATCTTAAACGTTGGTAATCCAATTAATATATTTCATATTTCATTAACGAATCTATACAACTTAATAAGCTTACACACACGTAAGAAATGCATCAGTTAATCACGCATGTACGTGTATATTCATATAGCATGAGCTTCCCGTTTAAATAAAATGTGTAAAGCAGTAGTAACACCGCAGTAGTTAGAGGAGCACTAGGGGTTAAGGGGTTGGAATTCATCCCTGCTTCTACCGTTTTGGAAAATTGGTTGGAAAATTTATGGTTATGTCTCACGAAAAACAGTTTCTAGACACTATTGAGCGTACAATAAACATGAAAGGCGAAAGGTTTTACGGGCGGTTCAAAAATATATCTGTGTGACCCAGATCGTGGGTCGTGTCGGTCTAAGATCATGGGCCGATTCAGAGATCATGGGCCGATTCTCAAATCGAGGATCGTTTCATACGACGTCTTTCGAAACTTGTGGGCCAGTTTAATGATAATGCATCTCCCAAAATCAGCCTGTCAAAAACAATATTACTTTGATTACTGAATAATACTGTTTGGTCTCTTTGCATGGTGGATTTTATGCTGTAAAAGTTTTCATAGCTTGATCATTGTATACAACAAATATGGCATTCTTGACAAATAGGGATCATTCAGGCGCTAACGAATAAAGGCCCGGATTGTCAGGTGCGCTCTCCCAGCGTCTTCAGATGAGTGGATACGCTATCCAATGCTGGTTAGAAACAATGACGCTTATATGGACAACGGTGTTTGAGACTTTTGAGACTTTTACTCCAGGTGTATGATATTTTCACTCTCATTAATTCTTTTCACCCGCAAATGTCACAAACACATTTACAGTGGTAGGTAGGAACAACTGTTTTATTCCCAATGTACGCGTTAGTCACCGAAAAGGAAACCTTTTTTTATTAACGGTCAAGACGTTGGATGACGTCACGTTATACATCATTTGGCGTCAAATACCCGATCAGCCCCCCGATTTGGGGAAGTGAATCGCTAAATCGGCCCTCGATATAAGAATCTGCCCACGATCTTGGACCGGCCCTCGATCTGAGTCTTACATGTCTCTTAGCGATGTATTATTATTTAATAACATTATGCATTTGTAGAAGAACGCATTCAAATTGAAATGTAAATAAATTCAAATATTCTTGTGCTTGAAGCTTGAATTAGTTCCCCATAAACTGCAGGAAAAAAACATGTTTTTTACGTCTGACAAATGTCGCTGTTACATTCACGGTTCGAAATTTGAATTGCAAATGAATGTTCTACATTCTAACTGTAGCAGATAAAGGTTTGTTGAAACATTAAAGAATGCAAAAAATTGGTTTCTTGTAATTTATTTCGGGAAATGTCCCTGTATCATTTTGGAATGTGTTGTTAATGCTCTGTCCCTGGCAAGTAGACTGTCTAGAAGAAACATGATATCTTGTTATGTCATTACCTTTCTGGCATAGCAAGTACTTGGTATTATAGATATACATCACAACGCTTACATAATCTAAACATTTCGACTGATATTCGATATTTTCATATATCCATTTGTATATTTTTGATCAATTTTATTTTGGTGAAAAGGGTCACTAAATGTAAATATCGCCATAGGACATTAATTCATTTTTTTCATGCGTCGGCGTAAGAGTGCCATTTTCCGATGTTGCTCTTACGTTGTGTTTGACGTTCAAGCAAACAAGTTGAAGCGGGATACATTATTTGTTTGTGTCGTTCATAAAATGCGTAAGTGCCATTTTGTCAAAATGGCACTTACGTATTTTATGAACGACACCGTCGGATTATTCTTATGGCCGAAGTGCAAACGAAAAGCCATACTCTTCAAAACGTTTCATTATACAAATGTCGACCAGGCATACAATAGCCGTTTTACCTCTTATTGAGAGTCGAATATTTTCAAAGATTGTTTGGATCCTGATCAGGAACTACAACATTGTGGTCCTACTTCAGATTCAAATCCTTAAACACTCACATCTTGTTGCTGAAGCAAAATTATTGAAGGAATTTCTGGCTAGTTTAGATAAAAATAAAAAATATTTTTAGCTTTATATTCACAGAATAACAAGAGCCATATAGAATGGCCGGCACGCCCCCGCGAAAGAACTCAGACTGCCATTTGCGTATGCCTATTTTCCTTTTTCTCAGACTTCTAAGGCTGAGAAGTGGATTCATTTGAGGGGGAAAATAGCATGTAGAGTTATACATGTACTCTCTCTTGTCATATTGTATCCACATATGTAGTTTCCAGTGA
Organism: Macoma nasuta; assembly: GCA_032359355.1. Lineage (NCBI taxonomy): Eukaryota > Metazoa > Mollusca > Bivalvia > Cardiida > Tellinidae > Macoma > Macoma nasuta. The sequence goes on along the minus strand of JAULCE010018565.1, from coordinate 11,310 downwards.
ATATTTGAAATATTTCATGAGTTATGCTCCGGACAAAATAAATAATACGAAAATATAAAAAGGGGAATGACTCAAGATTTTTTGCATGAAGAATTATGGTTCTTTTACACTATATTCTCTCTTATCATATTATATCCACATATAAAGTTTCAAGTGAATATCTGAAATATTTAGGAGCTTTGTTCTGGACAAGATGAATAACAAGAAAATATGAAAAGGAAAATAACTCAATATATTATGTATGTATAGGTATGGTTCTTATACACTGCATTCTCTCCTGCCATACTGTATCCGTATGTTATGAAGCTTCAAGTGAATATCTGAAATATTTTAGGAGTTATGCCCCGGACAAAAAATGTGGATGTACGTTATCATGAGAGGGTACTTGTGGGGTTTACACTAAATAATCACTTACTCTAATCACACCCCATAAGTATCTTTTTTGAACCCCACAAGTACATTTTAACCCCACAAGTCGGTTCCGTACATGTTAATGATATAGTTTCCCCACAAGTCTGTTCCGTACAGGTTAAAGCACCCGGACATATCGTATCATGGGCACGGACAGACGCACGTACGGACGCACGGAGCACGGACAGACAGACGGAGATTTTTACCATTCCCCCCCCCCGACCCCGTCAGGGCGGTGGAATAATAATAATAACTACACTTTATAAAGGTTTAGTAACCCTGTGCTAAATTGTATTGAAAAGAAAACACATATAAAACGATTTTCCATTTTTCCATTTATAAACGTACATGTATGCAGTTTGGCACAGTACATATGTCTGCATAACATAAATTATTTTTTGTTTTAATTTGACTAGACTATTTTAGACCCAACTTTTTTAAAATGTCCGTTTTCTAACGAAGGGAGTGGCTATGACTTGCATAATGAACAGGCTTTATGCCCTACAGTGTCATAGTAAAACCAATTGAAAAATTATGTACGCTTTGAAATATTGAGCATTTTAAACAGTGCAGACCTATGCAAGATTTTGATCATGATTGATTATTTAGAGATATAAACGACGAAGGTTAACATTTTTGTTACTTGCATGAATGACATCGTCTGCGTACTTCCAACAAAATGGTAATGTCATTATTGCTTAATGTCACTTTCGTATTTTTAGTCACACCGACGAAATCTGTATACTTTGAGGTCTACTACAAATCGATCTTCTGTCCGGAGAGAGACACGTTGATCAATCTGTGCTGTTATTTATGTCATCTTATTAGTGAGATATTTTAGAAGCCTGGACAAAATCAAGCCATTTTGTAGTGACATTCATATGTAATTCGATCTTCTTTAGAGTCGGGAAACATCTTGTTCAAAACATTCTCCGAAACGTGTTTGTAATAATAATTTGTTATATCGAATATTTGCTCGAAAATATGAATCTATCAAAGATTTTATTCAATCGCAAATATTATATCAAAATCTTATAAAATTGACGACTAGAAATCCTGGAGAGAACATAATGGCGGCGCTAACTGAGGGTATCATTACTCGCGAGAAATGTTCTGTCTTATAATAATGATGCAATCCGACGTTTTTAGGCCACAAACATGGTTTCCCTGGCAAAAGGAGCAAACTACTGGAACAATCTAATTTGCAACGTGTCAGTTGTATATCAATGAAACTACCATGACCCGGTTTTCTACCAGTGTGTTCTCATGTTTTGCTATTATTTTAACATCTCAGAGGACAGACAAATCAATTGATAAAGTATACAGATTTAAGTACACATTTGATTTAAAGTAAATGTAACCCTGTTATACTGGTGCATGCTGTTCAAAATGTATAATGTTCAGATAAGTTAAAAGGTTAAATTTATTTTCGACAATCTTTCGTTCTGTTTGGTTTTCAGGACATTCTGTTTAAATAAATTTCATGCGACTGTCTTCCTTGTGACATTACAAACAGTGTAGATACATACATGTATGCATAACGTGTTTGGTTTGGTCATCTGCATTTGAGAGATTCAGCGTTCGTCAATTGTAGAGCGGGATTCAAGCAAACTTAAAAAAAAAACGTTTTGAAATTTTGACTTGTGGCTTCCATACTTGACATGCATAATGCTTGCGACAATACATTTCCATACCTACAAGATTATTTGAGATTGCCCTTGCTGTCATTCAAATTAAGCTCCAGCAGGCGAGTTATGTTACCATAGAACATTTCTTATTGAATCGTTGCATGATAAAAGACTCCATGTCATCTTCTGCAGATTTATATTAAAAGTCTTTTTAAAAAAGAAATTCTGAATATCCATTTGGATAAAACATAAGAAATACATATTAGTATATTGAAATAATTAAACAAAACAAAACCTGATGAATGACACGTTGGCGCATGATTTTGTGGTAGAAAAGGGTTAAATTGAGAAAAGAAACTAGATGAGTTGATGTGTACTTCCTTGAAACTAATTTACTGCAGGCGCAAACGTCGCACTAAACACTCATTAGATAAAGAACCTTACAAATGAGGCTTGTCATGAAAATAAAATGTAACTGGCCAACACAAGAATATTGCTGCTTGGTTACAACGTTGAGATTTGAAAATCATGTAATTTTATACGAGTGTAGTTTTTAGATTTGCAAAACATATACAATTCAGTAGTCATCTTTAATACTAACGTTTTTAATAGACAGCGCGAAGTTGCAGAGCATTCAACGTCTCTTTTGTGTGTAAACGTCATCATGGAGTTCACAAAGTAGGCCAAGTGACGTCACATTACATACAGTCGAAACTAGCGATATCAATGTTTGCGGAAATATGTTTAGCCCATAAGATCGAATTAAATTAGAATTTCGGGTGATTCAATAATATAAAAATACCCTCATCTCGCGAACTGCGACATATCTGCACAAGGAAATCGCCTTTCGTTTGGCTTCATATTTTATATTCATTAAAGCTTTAACTCGATTTATAACGATTATCGAATGTAAATATGAAGTCGAAGAAATGCTACGTGCGACGTATTATTCATTCTTTTGTATGATTCGGAACACATCGATAAGTATCTCGATAATAATTATCGGCTGTACGTTTAGTTTTATTATATCTTTATACAAGCCATTATATTCACCGCAACGACGGGAGCACTTATTTATTTACACATTGGCAAACAAAGGGTAAGCGAAAAAAAACAATTTGGGACTGTTGTTGGACTGGTGGATTTAATGTTTTACTTAAGATCGAGATTCGTACTTTTTTACGAGAGGTGTCACCGCGTTTTTAAGTTTAATATAACAGACTTTTCCCCACACATATATCAATATGTTGTATCCAAATGGAGACCCCTCTTACTTTTAATTTTCGAATCATCTCCAAATGAGTGACTAATCAAGTATAACATAAAACCACGGTTTAAATACAAAAGTGTTACTTTAGGCAAAAAACTTAGAATTATTTAACGCTTTATTTTGGACCATTTTCCTTGAATTTAATGACAATACTGCGACCTAGCGGAAAAGCAAAAACATGACTACATACGGCCGAAAATTGTACACAATAATAAATAAATGCTCAATCCCCCATCCACCCATGCAAAGCTTGTAGCATGATTCAATGATGAAAATAAAGTTTACTTGCACAGTCAGGTCCCTACTTGATTTTAAGACCAATAAATGTATTCAGCAATATAAATAAAGAATGATGTGTTCATTCATTAATTCTTAACACCTTTGAAAACAAATGTGGACAAACCAGGTAGACTCTTCTAAAAGGTTTACTTAACCTGCTGCACTCTTCTGGCGCCTATAAGTTGATATTTGCAACCAGGTATAACTGGCTGACAGCATGTTTTGCTGACAAAAATGTCCCTAGTGTACTGAATGTGAAGTAACTTAAACAGGTTTTCCTCAGTTCAAATTGTCGTCCGAAACATTCATAAAATATTTTTGAAACTTCAAAAAGAGTTAAACAAGTTTGATCCAGACGAGACGATACTCGATTTCTCATCTGAATCCAAAATGTTCGCAAAGGGTATAAGTAAAGTGCAGTGCAGTAAATGCTTTGACCCTTTGGTTAAGCAATTTGTTTCCAAGCTGCTAAAAAAAAGAATGAACTAAAAGACAGACTCCCTGTATATTTTTGTTTTCAAAATGGTCATTAAAAGTGATCATTCAAATACAAACTTAACAGTCTGTTCCAGACCTTTCAATGGTATCTGCTTTTCACTACTTTCACCACTTATTCCCCGATTTTACATTTTCATTTAAATGAATATTTACTTTATTTGTCTTTAAAGAATGTATATGAAACCTTTATAATCCAAAACTTTTGTCATGAATTATATTCAATGAGTGATTGACTGATTCCACCACATATTAGCTATGGACTGTGATCAGTAGAAAAGGTTTTTGCATACGAATCTGTCAATGTGTGTGTGTTAGTTAAGGTATGTGGGACACAAATGGGAGCAAGGTGTTCTGTGTAATAAATATATTTATCTGAGGTTTATGCTGATATGTGTTGATTATTCTATGTTTGATACAAGACATAACTATAAAATGAAAATTATATTCATTTATGGGAACAGTTGTGCTTACAAAGCTTACTGTACAACATTAAAAAGTAATGCCTCATTTTGTTCAGTTATAGCCGTTGAAAACTGCACGCAACAGTCAAGTTTAACTGTTAATTGTCACATGTCAGGTGAAGTATATAAGCCGTACATGTAGAATGATACAATGTCGTTTAACAAAAGCTTATCTCAATTGACAACTCGTATCATATCCTGTATGTCTAAAGTTAGAATTAGATATAGGTGGTGTGGAAATACGTCTCATATTAAGACAGTTTGCTTCCTGAAAGACAGACGGGTTGTCTTACAAATACTGTATGTATGCATTCATATTCCATTGAATGCACTCATGCAAACTCTTTATAGTTAAAATATTCAAATTAAATTGTTATTTTTCGGGAAAAGCAGGAAACCACTCGGCCTCTTATTAGTCCGCTGTGATTGTGAACATTCGTGTGTCGCTTTTTTTCTGCCGAAGGAATCACTCTAAAGTTTTAAATGTATCCCGGTACATATAACTGAAGTTCGGGCGATAGCAATAACCAATGTAACCAGAATGTCGGTATGTATTTTCAGCAAAAAGGATCTCAATGACCTAAGGAAAAATCGACCTATCTAAAAGAGTACTTCAATTATTTTTTGTCTTTATACTAAGCTATATTTTATGAGTAGTATGATGTGATCAAATTTCAAAATATCTAAGTTCATTTTTAAGGGTGCAGTAGTTTTGAAACAATTAGGTATCGATCATAGGATTATCAATAAGTTTGTTATGAATAATTTATTAGTTGATATCTACGATATAATTGTTCCCATTTTAAGTGAATATATTATCTTGGGAATCCTCTTGCTTTACTCAAGGCAAAAATGAGTGAAATCGATTGACATTCCTTGTCCTGTTCAAATGTCTAACTTGTTCTCTGACTCTCTAACGTATATTTCAGAAAAAAAATCGTAGAGGGATCCATACTATGTGGAAAGAACCAAGGTTTATCTGCTATACAGACTCAACTTTTTCTTACCTGGAAAAGCAGACAACGATGTGACTTTCTAAAGTGTTCCAAAATAGTGTCACGATATCTTAAACCCCTTCACTGCCGGAAGCAATTCTACGCATACGCAATATTTCGACAGCTTCATTTTAAAACTTTACATATTAAGTTATTTTTTAGCAAAATTATTGGCCGAGTGTCAACAACTAAGATCCGGATGAGACGCGTCTCATCCGGATATAAGCTCTTTGCATATGACACTGTCTTTCGGGGAAAGCAGTAAATGGGTTTAGCCTTTTTGCATATCGCACTATCTTTCGGGGAAAGCAGTGAAGGGGTTAAGCCTTTTTGCATTTTCTCGCCTGTCCAAAATATACGGATGTCGACACGGTTGAGACATTTCTTGCACGTAGTAGATGAACGGAAATTCGAATAAGTGTAGAAGAAAAACATCTGGAAGACATTTGTAGTTGTTTGTAGTGCGTTTGAATATACTTCTCGCCGAAGAATTAATTACCCTGAAACGTTTTCTCTATTATAGAGCCTTGGGGTCCTTTGAAATGCAACTCATACTTTGTGAAAAAAATTAACGTAACATTCGAGCCGCATGACCGATATTTTTCTTGAACAGAAATTAAGTTTAGAACCAAAACAAAGGTATGTGTGGTAAGATACTTGTCGAAGATGGGGGATTATATTCACTAGTTCAAATATCCAAAGTTGGAATATAATTCAAATGTCGAGTACTTCGCACTTTTTAAGATAAGTTCCGCCAATTTCGTCATATCTAGTTTCGGCTGTATTTCTATATGACTTTTTTATGAGTTAAGGAAACCTGTCATAACCCTACTTGCTGTTTAATGTCAGTGCTGTCTCAGTAATTAAGCCAATTTTCAAATTGTTCATACCAATATGACCAAGCTCCATAAGTTGCTGTCTGCAACTATAGCTTGTTCTGATTCAGAAAATGAACGAAAACTGTTGGGTTGTGTTATGTGTCATGAAAATAGTATAAGGTCATTGCAGAATTGCATGATATTACTTCTATATGTCGAACGTGGTTCGATTCGTATGCATTCGCATAACCCGACGTTCGAAATATATTCTAACTTAGTGCTATTCGAACTGATGGAAATAATATCCCCCATTCCATGCATTAATCATTTAGTCCAAATGTTATTTTAGACTTATCTATAAGGAACTGTACTGAAAATATTTTAGAAAATGAAGCACTTGCTTGTAACGAGCAAATGATTCATGTCCACCACTGTTCTCAATAGTTGTCTGCCACCTAGGGTACAGAAAGGCGTTTATATGGATTAAAGGTTGAAAAAACTCGCCAGTGCTGTCTCGTTCAACTTTAAGCTGTCTTAAAAATGTGTCATCAGTTCAAATGGGTGCCTGTTTCTTTTTGAGTGTCAAACAGATTGTATCCAGATACGAAGCCTGGACGGCGTCTAGTCTGGTTAAAAGCTGGTTGTTCATTTGCCATAGTAATTACCCCCATATGCTTGTTTTTGTCTTTCCACAAATTTATGAAGTATCTGATGCAAATGAATGATATCATGCCAATGTTGAATTGTTATGAGCACATTTAACAAAATAAAACATTTGCACGTAACGAGCAAATTAGCCCAATTAGGTTCTAGTGTGTGTTTGTTTTTGCACAATAAGTTGGACCATCGCCTTGCATGATGCGAATAATTGAGCTCTTACACGAATATCTGATTCTCCAGCAGGTACTAAGTTTCTAGATCAATACCTCATATTTTGATCTCGATGTAAATACGATGTGGATTCAACAAGTTGTTTTCGTGAATGGCACTATATGATCTATACGCTGTCACGGTGCCGTAGTACGAAACTAAACTCAATTCGTCTCAAAGAGTTTTCCATAATCGCTTGCTACAGAGGCGCTATATAAGCCGCTTCTGTGGAGTAAAGGTTTTCAAATCTCATGGACAGAGCACACCGTCGTCGATTTCATTGTCTAGCTGTCTGCATACAGATGTCGTCGCATCTAATCTTATCAGACGAGAGAAATCGATTAGAGATATATGTGGTGTTACTCTACCATGGATATTCCATTTTTGATCATTCTAATGTGTGTTTATCTTAATAATTACCCACGGTGTTAACCTAGAACAATCATTATTGGTATAAAAGCTGAATTTGATGAGAATAACATTGTTTTGATTGACAAGTTTCAACATTCAGTTTATTCTGAATTAGTGCCAACTTATATACAACCTTTTGAGTTTGGTAAAGGTATTCACTTATATGGTATGAAGTAAGGTTTGTTCGTTTTATGACAAATACAGATGAACCTCGATATCTCGAATTTAATTAATGTCGAATTTGCATCTAAACTCTGAACAAAATCATTTTGTCTGCATTGTGAATATGTGTTAGGTTAGGTGAGTATTTCTCTGAGTTCGAATTATTCGATTGATTTAGTTAATTTTGATTTAAATTAGAACACCGGGTAAAGCGAACTTATAAAACTAGTTTTGCCAAGCTCGATATAACTTGTGTCGACTCTATATTTGTTTAGGCGTTAATATTAATCTAATTGCAGTTCAACTTTAATCTACTGGCAGTGACCGCTGTCTGGTAAATGTAAACATTATATATAGACTAGCCCATAACACAGGTAAGATTTGAACCGTTCGCTGTTTCCACACGATACAGCACCCTACAATAAATGTCCTGAAAACGTAAATAGTTAAAGCGTTTGACACCTGTTGCCAAATTATTATAGGGTCGCTTGTTCAAATCCCGGCAGAATAATGTATTTGTGTGTCCTTTTAGTTTTGTTTTGTGTGATTTGTTCAGTCTGTTTTTGGTTGAAGTTTACAGGGTTTTTTTATTAGTATATTATACGTTGGTATTCTAATTAACATATTTCATAATTCATGAAGCAATCTATAAAACGTATATTACTACCGCATATTTTAGAAATGAACAAGGTCATCAAGTATGTACGTGTATAATTGATATAGCACGAGGTTTCCGTTCAAATAGGACTGTGTACCGAACAACATTCAGTGCAGCGTAAATCTGCTGACTGTTGGCATAACGTTTTCGCAAGAAGCAAGAACGACCAAATACACCTAAAAGACAGATTTTGCAAATTACTGGCCCCAGTATTTATCATAATTGTTCCGTTTACACAATTATTCAACATGCCCTACCCATTTGCTATCGAAAATGGTCTGGTCTTGAAAATAAAGCAGCGCCAAAAATCAAGGACATTAGCTACCTAAATAGATTTCTATTGACGTTTGCATACATTTTAGATGAACCCTAATTCCTTTCGGAAATGTGTCGTCTGCTCAAAATGTCTTCTACTTCAATAGTAAACCTCTTCCGATCCCATTGACATTATGTGTAAATATTGGCTGAATATCACACAGATGAATCCGGATCAGAAGCCGACTCACTCGGTGTCTGTTCTGGATTCAAATTGTTTTAATATATCTCCGAGTAATTAAAAGAGGACTAGAGGTTAAGGGGCTGGAATCCACCAACGACTTCTCATACTCGAAACTCGAGAATGATTCCCTGCGTCTACCGTTTTGGAACAATTGGTTGGAGAAATCTAGGCTATGTCTCACGAAAAACAGTTTCTAGACACTACTGAGCGTGCAATGAACTCACAAACAGCATTAGGTTTTACGAGCAGGTCGACTATATGTCTGTTAGCGCTAGATGGATATTTAGATACATTAATAAATTTATGGAAGAACGAAATAATAATTTCAAATGTTCTTGTGTTGGTTTGAAGCCTGATTCGGTAACCCATAAACTGTTGAAAAAAACATGTTTTTATGTCTGGCAAATGCTGCTGTTACATTCACGGTTCGAAATTTGAATTGCAAATGAATGTACTACAGTCTGAATGTAGCAGATAAAAAGCTTAGGTTTATTGAAACATCGAACAATGTAAATTATTAAAACAAAAGGTTTCTTGTTATTTATTTCGGGAAATGTCCCTATATCATATTGGAACGTGTTTTTATTGCTCTTTTCCTGGCAAAAAGGTTGTCTAAAAGAAAATAATTATGATACTCTTTTCGGTTATAGCATGACCTTTCTTGCATATATAGTACTTGGTATGATCGATATACAGCAAAACGCTTACAAACATTTCGACTGATTTTTGCTCAATTTCATTTTGGTTGAAAATTGGTCAATAAATGTATACTTCGCCAAAAGACAATTTAGCTTGACAAAAGATGAGTCGGCGTACGTCCATAAAGACGCACGTGCCATTTTCCAATGATGCTACTACATTGTTTTGGACGTTCAATCAAACAACTTGAAGCGGAATATCTATCTGAAAGAGATTTTTACAGTTTCCTTTGATTGTGTCGCCTGTGCCGTTCATAAAAGACGTAAGTGCCATTTTGTCAAAATGGCTCTTACGTATTTTTCAACGACACCGACATTATATTCGTATGGCTGAAGTAGAAACGTAAATCAAAATTTTTTAAACGTTTCATTTTACAAATGTCCAACAGACATATCATCACCGTTTTACATCTTATTGACATCCGAATATTTTCACAGATTGTTTGGCTCCCGATCAGGATCATCAGGATTTTGGTCCTGCTTCAGATTAATATCCTTAGACACTCACATCTTGTTGCTGCAATTTTTTTGAAGGAAAACATATATGCATAGCTGGTTATTCTAAATCAAATTATTTTATCAATTATTTCACAAAATAGTAACTTCAGGTTGACAGAGTTTAGTTAATATGTGCTTTGTTGTATTGAAAAGAACATACAAAATATTTTTTGGATTTGGAAGGAATGTCTGAACAACATTATATTATCTATTAATTTTTTCAATTTGCCTAGACGTTTACACACTCAATGTTTTGAAAATGTCCGTTTCCTAAGGTAGGGACTGGCTATGACTTGCGTAATGCTCACACTGTATGTCCTACAGTGTCAGAGAAAAAAAGTATTTGGACACTCCTGTACAATCTTTGCAACCTTTCAGCTTTTCCAACAATGTCAACTTAAACCAGTTGTTTTTGTTTTTTGTTTTTAAAAAAAAGGTTAACGTATAATCGCGATCATGATTAATTGTTTAAAGTGATTTACGACAAATCACATTTGACACTAACATGGATGAAATCGTATGTGTGCTTCCAACACGATGCTAATGTCATTATGCCCAAATGGCACTTTCGTATTTGTTTCAGTCACACCGACAACATCTGTACGTGTATGCATATGTATGGCTGTAAATAACAGGTTATAACCTCGCCTAGACCACAAATTGGTATGTTGTCCGAAAAGAGACAAGTTGATCAATCTGTGCTGTTATTCGTGTCACCTTATTAGTGAGATATGTGAGACGCTTGGATAAGCCATTTTATAGTGGCCTCCATATGTAATTCGCTATAAGTAATCATTTGGGATAGAATCTTGGAACATGTTGTAAAACAACAAGTTCCAATTTCTAGACATCTGTTTGCGTGATATAAATGGTTGTAATCAAACTTTCTTGACTACGGAATTTATACTAGACAATGTGTACATTTATTTGCATTTATTAAATCAGTATTTTATAAAACTTGACGACAAGGAATCCTGGAAATAACTTAATAGCGGTGCTACTAAAACCAAAATCTGACGAACACAAGATTGATGCAATCTCACAAGAAATGTGCTGTCTTATAATAGTATGATACAAAAATTCTGTAAAAGGGCGATCCTTCAAAAGCAAGAAAGCCAATTCATATAGAGAAAATTGCAGACTCGGTTTTATTG
>JAULCE010018454.1:0-14090 GCA_032359355.1 Macoma nasuta | reverse complement strand
CAGATAAGCATTCCTAAATGAAACATCATTTCTGTATTTCTTAAGTAACCCCTATGGTGTGATCATTCTTTAGAATTGTCTTAATGAATGGTCATGCCATGGGGTTTAGCTCAGAACCTGAAAATGTGTCCATAGGACACAGATGCCCCCACTTCCGCTTTGTCAAAACTGCCATATTTTCACAAAATAAAGGCCCTTGGCGTAAATATTGCACAAGTTCACACCCTGAATAATATATCTATGAAGTTTTAAGTCTGTAGTAGAGTCAAACGCTTTTAGATTTATGCGAGACACAAACTTTCCGTCCAAAAAATGCCATATTTTCACAAAATAAAAGCCCATAACTCCGTAAATATAAATTTTGGGCGGATGAAATTACCCAGGTGCACAAGTTCACATCCTAAATAATATATCTATGAAGATTCAAGTCTGTAGTACAAACGCTTTTAGTGTTATGCGAAACACAAACTTTTCGGGACGGACAGATGTACAGACAGATGGACAAAGGCAAATCTATATGCCTCCCCCTCTCTTTTAGTGGTTGGGGCATAAAACTCTAGACCCTGATAGTGGCTGGACTAGGTCTGCACAGTTTGCAAAAAATGCCTTAAAAGTTTGAAACCACACAGCATTGGCTCTTGAATATGAAGTGCACTCAGGACTTACCCATGTTGACTTGCTACTTCAACAACTTCTTGGGACTTCAACAACAACTACATCACATCACATCCAGTGTTTAACTGCTAAGGTTATCACTGAAAAGATAAAAGATGACACTCAGATAATTATACATAAATAACACAAGTTGTTACAGTGATGAACCCACAGTATAACTTCTAGTGACACATTTTACCATCATGGTTGTCATGCCATGTAATTAATTCTTGTCAGTTTTATTTTTTAACATTGTCCGAATCTTTCGAAACTTGGATCAAAAGTCGTCCGAGTGTCAAGCAGCATGGATCAGATGCTGAGTTTCTCGACGTCTGACCCCGGTTCAGGCTTATAGACGATATTGCTGTGTTCACGTATTTCAGGACAAGGGATAGTATAATACAATACAATAGTTGATCAATATTCCAAGGAGTCTTAAATTAATATTCATAAGATAAAGGGTAATCCCTTTACTCTGTAGTAGATGAATATTGCAAACACTGAAGGAACAAGCAAATGTTTTGATTCCCACAATATTTTCAAAACAATTCAAAAGTGACATTTTCCTTTTGCCTAGATGTTCATATGTTTTAGCAGATTCTTTAATTGTGTCAATTACAGATCTGTCTGTTAATCTTAAGGTACTATACTCCACATAACAGGCTATAGATAAGGCTGGCCTGGCTTTCAGTCTCAAGCTCAAGGGATCGTACTCAAACTCAAAATTTCAATCTCAGATACTGACCTTACAAATATTGCTTCTGCACTGAAATTTTGACTGCCGGAGGAAATAGAGGATAATTGTACTTTACAGTGTAAGATCGAAATTTTATTTCATCGAGTGGTGAGCAAAAGGGGTATTTTCACGAGTGGCGAAGCATGTTAGCACTGTTAGGCATGTAAGAAAAAAGTTTTACACTATATAGAGTCTGAGGGACAAACCACATTTAGTTTTCGGACAATAGGACATGAACAAATGGTGAAGACATGGATCTAACTGCTCACTCGGGAGCAGACTAGTCAGAGTCTGCAGTGTACTTCTATGTCTTAACATTTGGCCACACATAAAAACCAGATATCCAATGTGAATATTTATTATATTTACAGTAATTGTTCGGAATGTCAAAATCATTCGAATATTTGCGGTTAATCTGGTTAAATATTCACATTTCAAACACTAAACTGTTTTATGAACACTCAGTTATCACGTTTAACCATAAGCACTGCAATGAAATTCAAATTAGACCTTTAGGTACATGCAATCGGTTATTGTACCGCCATATATGCATATAATTGGTTGAAACTAGGAATATACATGTATGCTACTAAATATGTACTACTTATTCCGTTGACGTTTCATTTCTTTTCGATTTATATAAATCTTAACGAATTAAAGGCATTAATGTAAACATTGAATTTCGTAAAATGGCTAAAATGAGATCATTTGTAAAAATCTAATAGATAGAAATATCAATCAAACTTTGGAACCATCAAATAATGTAACTTGTGTAACCTTTTGAGCACACGTATGCGCCCTTTTCTCATGAGCTTCATGTTGTTTTAATACACTTACAAGTATAAGATGTTGGTCCTCTCATAAATGGAATTTAGAACTATACAAATGTAGCTGGTATTAGGTAACTCACACTTTCGCTTGAGAACATACAATGTACGTGTATCTATTTCCAAAATATTGAGAAAAGGTTCAGTCCGAAAATATTAATAATTTCTTGACTAATTAAAATCGATAACACCAAAAGTAAACTGTACGTTAAATGGGAAAAATATGTATAGCATGTACTTTTTTTAAATTGCATACAGTTAAAATCTTTGACCCAATTTCCGAAGACATACAGCATAAAAAGTTCCTCCAAAATGCGACAAATTGCATGCTTTAAATGCTTTTATCTTTCGAAAGTGTGCATATTTATAGCACTGAAAGTATTATAGGCTTTTATGTTGTAGTGTGGCTGCACAAACAAGTTGTGCAGTGTAAATGAAGAGAGTATGTTTAAATGTAAGAGTATTAATACTAGCGAACTATTTTAACAAGCTCCCATAGTTTGTATAAAAGGATAAAGGGAGGTAATTTATAAATTTAAAATTATATCAATATAACCTTTAGACACACATTTCTAAATTATAATATCAAACTTATATGTGATATTCCATACTTTAACTACTTTATATTAAATTGCATATATCCAGGAACTCAAAAGTTTCTTTATTTTACATTTTCTTTTTTAATATACTGCCATATTGATTTACACTGTTGGTCAAGGATTTCAATAGAGAGGTAACCCTACTGTAAATTGAACAGTTCCAACGTAATTAAAACGGTCGCAAAAAAAAAAAAATGATTGAGGAATGCTGCTGCATTCACAAATATGTAAGTTCTTGATACATTACAATTATTTTCGAAATGTAAGTTTACCAGATTAATATTGTATTTGTAGTTTATATGTATGCATGCAAATGGATAGTTAGGATGCACAGACAGAGCTGCAAAATGAGACAAGTATTGTATGATGTACTAAAACCATGTACTAAACTATCCTATTCATGCCCCAAGCCTACAGTGCTTTGAGCACTGTTATTACATATTCAGGCATAAACTTCATTTTTATTTATAGTTTTTCGCCGACATTTGAACAAGCATAATTGTAATGTCGGTGTGGAAGTAGTATTTTGCTGTTTTAGCGACTTGTACATAACATTCTTACGACTATTTAGCGTAATCATTTATGTGCTCCCACAGGGTAAGTTAGCTTTTAGATGTGAATCTGACATAGCTTGTATTATCTATGTTCTACTTTTATAGCTTTTTACTATTTATTATTATTGTAAATGTTTATTTTATTGAAATTATTTTAGTTAGATCTATATACATTTGACGTATCATGTTAAAATGTCACACATCGGATTAACCCCCTCTTTGCTGAAATATCGTCTTTGCTAGCAATATGCTTATTTAAATGCAAAATGGTGTAGATCCTGATCTGACGCCGTGTTAAAGAGTGCTCATCATCTGGATTGAACTGCTTGCAAACTTATAATATTTGTTTGGCCTTTTTTGCTTCTGAATCAATATATAATTAAATGTACATCTCTTTGGCTTGGTCTGTTTCTAAATTTACATGCAATTCAGTGGTATCCTGCTCGGATGCCTAGTAGCCCTGTGGCTAGAGTGGATACTGCTCAGACGCTGAGTTAAGATATCTGTGATCTGGATGCCGCCGTTGTAAACTGTACATTTCTTTAGCTTGGTTTGCTTCTAAATCTCGCTACTCAGAGTTAAGGGAATTCATCCTTTCGCCTCTAAACAAAGGTCTAAAGATATATGCTCAAATACAATCAAAAAGGCATTGAAATAAGCCTACCGCATACTTCTTTTGAAACTACCAACCTATGCATTTGATTATCGTTAAAAAATAACTTTGGCCTAATAAGGTACCTACAAATCAGTACTCACCGATAAACATTCATAATCACTGGCAGACTGATGAGTCGACCATGTCCATCCACTTCACGTTAAAATCCAGTGTCTTGTCCTTAGGTGGAAAATTGTTGCATGTTCAGGCCTATTCATAATACGAATTAAGGTGGTCCTGGTCTGGGCTATTCCCTCAATTTCTTTTTCTCCATGCCGTCCTGAAGCAATTTAGCAGAGTATTGGCCTTTCTGTACGCGACAGGCAGGCTGGACTGAATCATTTTGCTACCTTCCCTGGCCAGTCTGTGAGCAGACTGATTTCCGGGTATTCCCACTTATGCAAGAATAGACTTTTCAAAGCACCACGGTGTAATGCTGGGATAGGATGCCGATGTCTATCAGTGCTGTCTGATGGAGGTGTCAGCCTGCCCCGCTGAAAGAGCCTGCAATGTTGACAGAGAATCTGTAAAAAGCACTACATTGAGGCCGTGCTGGCCCATCCCAATCAGGTGACAAGTCGCGTGAATGAGGGCCTGTACTTCTGCTTTGTAGTAAGAGCTCCTCTCTCCTTCGGGAAATAAAAGAGACACACATGGTCTGGCTTGGAGTGTGATGAAAATTCCACCACCTGCATTTTTGACAGCTCTCTCTGCTGACCCATCTGTACAAGCATGCACTAAAGTGTTCCGAGGATATCTCTCATGGATCCTTCTGCAGTTCCTGAGGTTGCTCTCCCTTTTTCTCAAGACCTGGTACATCAAGGATTATAAGAGGGATAAAGCTCCTCGGAATCCACACATCCGGCTGAAGAAGCTCCACACTGGAACCCATAAGCTCTTGCTTGTTCCTCCGAAGATCCTTCACAATGCGATGGAGGCTCTGACGCTTCAGCCTATTCTTCGTCAGGTTTTGTAGCTTTGTGTTTAGTGGGTGGTATGGTAGTCTCTTGGCCTTCCCTGCTTGTGTAAGAGCTTTGTACTCTCGCCTTGACTCTAGTGGTTCAATGTCAGATATGTTCTCCATTTCGCTGACTGAACTGGTCTGTATGGCACCAATGATGATCCTGAGTCCTGCGTTCTGGACCTTGTCTAGCCTGCACTTGTTAGTCTTTGAGGTTGTGGTCAATGACGTGGAGGCAAACACCGCAACTGGCCTTTCCGTTTGCTCTCCATCTTATTCCCGCCAACTTCCTCATGGGAGAGAGCTTCCTGTATGTTATTCTCTCAACCCCGTCTATGTGGAGTTTGTTTGATGCGCACGTCAAGTGTGGCACGTAAGGCTGTCGGAGTCTCTTACTGGTGCACCGGATTGCCTCCAAGGTCCAGTCTGACTTTCTTTTTCAACGTTGACAATGCCAGGAATATTGCAACCGTCTTCAACCTATTTATGCCGAGTGCCCACTTCAATACCCAATCAGACATATTTCGGATGGCTCACCGTAGCCTGTAAGTTTCTGTGCCTTTACTTGGCTTTGGGCACCGGCCAACAAGGTCATCTGTGTGTAGGGTGTTCAGTACTGTAGACAAGGCCGTCACTATGTCGTTGATGTATACGATAAACAGTCGTTGATGTAAACGATAAACAGAGTTAGTGATATATCACCATCCTGTGGGATACATTCCCTTATCTTCACCTGACGACTGAGCTCCCTATCAAGCTTCACCCTCGCAGTCCGCTTGAAGAGGAAGTCGGGGGCAACCACCTGTACATCTTTCCTCCCACACCAGGGCGTATCAACTTCAGCGAGAGACCCTCCTTCCAGATTGTGTCAAAAGCCGTGGAAAAATCAAAGATCAATCATCTTCTCTTGGAATGACCTTTTCTTGTTCAATATCCGCTCTAGCAGCTTCCCAATGCAGCCTAAATGGCTGAAAGGTTTGTAGCTCTCAGGCTTGCTCTTGTCCTTTCAATTATTCAGGATGGGCCTAATGTTGGCTTCTGTCCACCTGGAAGAAAACTTTCCCGAGTGTCAAAAGCTGGACAGAGTAGACCCTGATCAGTAAAAGAAACAAGAAGTATCACAAACATAACATGAGAATTCACATAGAACTTCAGATCCGTTTTCTTCTGCCTCGTCGCTTATGATGAGACCTTTCCACCAGTCCTCGTCTTCACAAAGATCAAGATCGCAGGAAAGCTGTGTTATTTGTTATGTCTGCTTTATTTCCAGAATAGATCTAGCAGTTAGAGACAATAACGTTGAAATTTTGAATGCAACCAACGAAAGGGTAGATATCTTAAATTAAAGACATTTTTGATAGTTTTGATATGTTTGTTAAAAATGGAGCATTTGCGCATAATAAGCACATGCCCTATTTCTCAAAAGATTTTCATTTAACATCTACTACAGAGGCGTACATGCGTACATTTATGTGGAGTAAAGGGCCACGCTGACAAGATTTGCTGTACCATTTGCTTCTCTTAGTTCTGATCATGGTCTACATTGATGCTCATCAACATGAATAGTATTCTCTCTCACTAAACTGTAGAACCCTAAACAGGCAGTGTCGAGATGTGATCGAGATGATCTGGGTCAAAATTGTTTGCATCATGATCAGATACCTCTTTCATAAAGTTTTATTTTGAAGAATTTAAAGACAATCGGTGTAAATGCAGATCAGTGACACTAACAATTCAGCAGTGTTTTTCAGTGTTATCGTCCTCTGAAAGAGAATAAACTTGAGTCCGTGTGACACGTGATATTACATAATTTCCTGCAAAGTCCACCACAGTCGTGATTAACTAGTTCGCTACATGTGGTTCTGTCGGTACCGTTCTTTCTAGTATGGTACACTTTTTGGACAGCTAGTGGCACACGCCAAATTTAACTCTCTCCATTATCAATCAAACTGAATCATAACCAAACGCCGATTATAGCACATGCTATATATATTTATATATTCTTTCGATTTTTTATCGAAGAGAGCTAAGTGAAAAAGGAGTAGATGAGTTTAGCAGACTTTACTACTAGCAGAAGACACTATTTGCAACAGGGCGAGAGTTGATCCTCCTAACCTGCGTGCTTTTGAAATATACATTGAGATTATGACTTAAACAGTATCAGCGCGGTGCCACTTAAAACCGACTACCCGTTTATTCGGCCGCTTAAGCAGACTCTCCGGAAGTGGACAGTTAATTTTGCGCATGTGCAATAAGGCCAAAACCGATATTTTTTCATTAAAACATCTCTTTGTAACCGCGAGTTGGTCTATAGATTAATGAGTCTTAGATAAGTGCATCATAAACATATGGATGGATGGATGGAGTGATGGACAGAAAGATATACAAACTATTTATTTAGTCTATTACAGTTTCTTCTTATTCTATGCAAAATAATTATATTAAACAGTAGATTATGTGACTCAGAGAGAAGGCTAGTGTTTAATTACACACAGAATAAACCCTATCATGTGTTTGCTTCAATGGAATAGCAAGATTGCAAACCGTGTATAACCACATATAAGACTGTTCAGTACAAAGCTCTCCCATCTGGCCACAACAATGTTTACTGTACCATGAACCTTTTCATTGTGGAAAACAAGTTAACTGGTCATTTAATGGTGTAGAACCCGACCTGCGTGCACCTGTATGAGCGCTCTAAACATGATCTCAACTGTGTGCATAAATCTGTCAATTCATAGTGCTATTTTGCGTAAGAAACATATTTTACATCATTGTCCGAGGGAATGTTATGAATCTTATATTTAAAGTTCACAGTGGGTAGAGTCTGATATAAATATTCGTCATTAAGGGTTAAAATAAAGAACACATAGCAGCAACTTTTTATGAAAAAAGTAACTTATACATGTTTATATATGACAATATCATAAGTGGAATAAGGGCAGACAGTGCAGTTTCAGGTCCAAGTTTCAATAATTTCTCGAAGTGACACAGTGCTCAAGACATTCGGACATTTTATTTGCTAACAAATAAATATCGCAGTAAATCACTTTGTGTATTTCACAAAAGTAAAGCTAGGTAGATATATTTATTAAAGAATACCAACAACATATGCATTTCTATCAATGTATTCTCTGGTTGTATTGAACTATTATTATGCAAATGAAGAAAATCCATTATGTGCCGTTGAGTGCGTTGACCACCTTTCTTCGTTTACATAATGACAGCGTTATAAAACCGAAGATTATAACAATCACAAATATTTACATTCCCTATGTAACGTCCCTATATAGACCTATTGGAAATTTCGATGTTCATTTCCCAATTCCGGTTTTGGCCTACGCTCACGCTACACATAAGATACCTTATTCGCTCTTCCGAATTACGGATGCGAATGTCGTGTTAATAAGATGCAATGTGAATTCTTACAAGATAATCCAATAAATCGACTATTATTCTTTTGACGTGAGTAGAAATAATATAAATGATAATATGAATATAAGAAATAAACGCCTTTTCGCTGCATTTCATCGGGATATGAACTGCAACGGGTCGCGTGCAAAGTTAACGCCCACTCCCTCGGGGCTTACGTACTTTGCACGCGACTCGTTGCAGTTCATTTCTCGATGAACTGCAGCGAGAAAGCGTTTATTTCTTTAATGAATTTATCATAAGTGTTTCAAGTAGCATTCAACCATTCATTTTTCTAAGAGCAATACCATCTGCGTCTCTCTGAAAGACAAACTTTTCTATGAAAGTATATCATTCACACTAGCATTTCCCTGAAGTTATAACAATCACACTTGCATTTCTCTAGATGTATCTCTCTTAACGTATAACAATGCCAATTGCATTTCTTTCAAATTAAAACAAGAAACTTAATTAAAGCTGCAATTCTTTTAAAGTAAAAAAAATAAATCACACTAACACTTCTTTAAAAAATAATCGATTTTGCATTTCTCTCAAAATCTGAAAATAACAATTAAACTGCAATTTCTTAAAAGTAAAACAAACAAATCAATCACATGTGTAATATTTCAAAAGAATAACAATCACAAATTCATTTCTCGTATATTCTTAACTAACACACTTAAGTTACGTTACTTTAAATGTAAAACAAACAAAATCACACATGCATTTCTTAAAATGCATAATACACACAAATAGCATATCTCTCAAAGTCTAACAAGCCCCCCCCCCACTAGTCTTTGTTCAAAAGAATAACTAAAAATCTCCTGCATATGATATATATTTGATCTGACACAATACTTCTTTTAACATTAACTTTTCTTAAATGCGGATTGAAGAAAATGTTATTAAGCAGATCTTAGTCGCGCTTATAATTTCGTTAAGAAAAGTTTAAGACAAGAAGTTTATCTAAAAAGACAACAAGTGTCAGCTTTTATCACATACGTAAGATTTATTTGATACTGAAACAAGTCAACTGATAGCGGATTTATACTGAAACCAACGTCGTATATAGTGAACTCGCTCGGTACAATATTGTACAGTTTGTAGCTATGACGTCATTTTGTATCGTACACACGTTTAAGACAAAATAATCCGTGATGGATATCTTAACGCGGAATTAACAAGTGTTCTGCTACAGTTCTTTTATAAGTATTGGTACCCCTGCGAAAAGAATGGCAAAGGACAGTAGCACAAGCATGGCTATTAAGTTCGTGGACAGGTTACGTGGAAATTTACACTGACACCGCCGGAACTTCTTCCATCTCTGGATGAGACAGAATTCTTCCGCACCCTCTTGAAAATAGTCCTCGCCACTTTCAGAGTACTCTACGTTGCTAACGTCTACCTCGGGCAAATTTAAACATGTACGTCTCTCCCTGACAAGACCCGGGTTGTTTATCAGGGTGTATGCGAGCAGCCATCTTCTCCTGGCAATGGAGTTTTCTATAGTAAAATAAGCCACAGTAGTTATTCGACCATTCATAGAAGTTGCACTCTTTTGCGATTAACCATTTCATCACTAAGACCAATATTTTTCACAGGCGGTCTGGTCTGTACAAAACTGTTTGACATGTTCACATCGTAAAGAGGTGCGATGAAAGCGAAACATTTCATAAATTTGAGATATCAGTTCATAATCTCTTTCAGTGCAGGAAACGAGTATACTACTCCTTTGCAAACAGTACAAACTTAAATAATAGGCTTCCAGAAAGAGACCTGTTATCAGGGCTGCACCGTTTGCATATATTTTGTGTCGATACACAGTTTTCTTGACATGTAAAAACTTTTACATAATACTAATAAACGATTTAATGATTCTTTCAATTATTAGTCACAGTGAACGGATAATTTATATAAATAAGGGTTATATAACAATCATATTACTGGAGTTTCATACATTTACTTTTTGTCCTGCAGTTAAAGACATACATCAAGCAGTCATATTACACCCTACATATCACACACTCTTTTCTCATGATTCCTGTGTACTATAGATGTCTGAAATGAGCAAAATGAGTTTGAGACAAATTCTCAGCCCTAGAAGTTAAGTGAACGCGGGAGCCGCGCTTGAGTCTTAATTGAATCTTAAATTGAAGCTAAGCAATATTGTTGAAATATACACTATATTATGATCTTGCTCAAGACTGTTTAAAATATCATAAACGGAGAACAAAATTATGGCATGCCAAGAGTCAAATGCTACAGTGCTTCAGATAAGCGAGAGTTCATCAAACGTTTTCCGACCAACTGTTTTCACTCCACCAAACCCTATGGTTGGTCCTTCATTAGAATATGCAAGAAGATTCAAATAAATGATCAGAACCCAGGGTTTGGTCGAGAAATAGTGCTTAAAGCATATTAGATACGCACCTTATGTTTAGTACTGAAAGGCTTCTTAAATCTTACCACATCTATCTTGTGGCATTCTGACTGCGGCTACAGTACTGTACTCCGGGTTTTCAGCAGTATTTGCCAATTCTCTAGTAAACCATTTGACCTCAGCACATTCTTTGATCACGTGACAAAAAACGCGCATCAACGGATGATTGTGTGCAAGATCCACCATGATCATTCCGATGTAATTCACGTAACCTTTAAATATAAAACCTTCGCAGATGATGTTTGTGGAAGAAATGGAGAGTTTTAATTTTAAGTTGATATTTCTATATTGACAACAATGATTGTAACAAATCCTCGAAAAATAATAATGGTTGAGCTCCACGTTGTATTAATAGCTAAATGAAAATTTTGAGTAGATAAAGCTTGAACATAATTCTGTAGCATACTTGAAAATGAAGATGAAGATATTCTGTTCAGGTGTCAAGCTTATTACTTAAAGCATTCACAAACCCTTAGTCACGAATCCTCAGTAGCTTATTAACTAGACTCTTTGAAATAAAGGGATACAATTGCTGATGTTTGGGCTTACTTGAAGATATCCTCTTACTATTTTAGTCTAAGGACACACCTATATTGATGTTAGGACTTACTTATAATTTTCAATTGGAAACTTATTATATAAACAGTAACTCAAACAGTGTAGACCCAGATAACCCACAATCAGAGATGTTGCATATGATCAGAATATTCACTGTTGACGCTTGGCAGATTAGGAATAATGTGATTTTCAGCTGTTTGTCAATTTACAAAGTAAACAAGACCGCATCATTTTTTCAAAGAATAAAACAAATAAAATTGAACACATTCCTTTAGACACCTAGCTTTATCTTAGGTTAAAAGTAAAAAAAAAGAAATCCTGCAGACTAAGTCTTACACTTCTTACCTACTACCTCTTAGAAGCTTATATAAACGTAAGTTATAAAAAACCTACATTTATCCAATGCCTCGTAGCCTCGAATCAAGAGGCTTCTATCCATTCGGGGTATGAGAAACACTCCCAAAAATGCGCCTACAAGTATACGCTTCATAAATGTAAACACTCCGATGCTGGCATTCAGGAACACCAGGAAGAACGACAAGATGTCATACATGGCTCTGAAAAACAAACCTATCCGTATTAAATCCAAGTATTTCGCCAGCAGAGCTGATGGGGGCAGTATACATTATTTGCGACTCCTACCGATTAAAATTACTATATTTGTAACCTGAATTTGTGGACAGAGGCACTTAACTCTTTGCACGTTGAAGAAAACCTTTGTGATAAATTTAGCTATCTTTAATGGATTTTGCAGAAATAAAAATCTATCAAATAGTTTGGATCTCAGAACAGGCCACACGTTTTTATGGGGATTTTATGGATCTAGATCAAAACTGTTTACATAGTCATCAATGGGCAGCAAAATTCCAGACTAGAGTGGAAAAGCAAAAACAAGGGATACAATTTTCACTGGCAGTCAAATCTTCAGTGCAGTGGCAATATTGGCATCTGAGTTTGAAGCTTTTGTTTTAACATCAATCAGATGCTAGTTTATTCTACCCGTAATTAGTATGGAGAGGGGAGCCGTGGGGTCGGGGCTGTGGAGATCATTCCCCTGACTACCTTACAATGATAAATTATGGTTAATACTAAGAATGTGGTTTGTCATGAAGATATTTCAAATAGGGCAACATATTGGCTCAACTTGTACATGTGGAAGCATAGGGCTCTCTTCCTGAAGACTTTAACTATTCTATTTCGAGGAAAATCTACAGTAAGTTAGGAGCATTCATAAATATCTATTTGTTTAAATGAAAGTGTCTTGGTTATCTAAATAAAAGTAGAAGAAAGATCCTGCAGACCAAACACACACCTTACCCGATCCTTCCTAGAAGCTTACATGAAATGGGAGAACAACCAGACATGGAGTAATCGTAATTGTGTAATCGTAATCGATTGCAATCAATTACATGTTTTCAATGTAATCCAATGTATTTGTTACTTTTAGGATTTCGATTACATGTAATCGTAATCGTTATCCATTCCATGTGAAAAAATGGTGTAATCATCGATTACTTTTCGATTATATTTCGCTTACATTTGGAACAATTATTTTATTCTTCATGAACCTCACCATGAATATTCATATCTCCTTGGAATAGTAATGAACTATTTATTATATATAGCATGTAGAGAAAGAAGTTCTTTTCAATGACAGACATTCTAGATATATGCCCACCTGATCAAATAGTCTATCAATGTTTGCAATAGATGTAAATCTATTATATATGTGAAGCAAAGAGTTTTTTCAAAACCAAGATGTTCACTTTTGGTGCAGACACCATTGTTTGCATAGTGTATGGGATAAATACAAACCATCATATCAGTGCAAAACTCAGTATGTGCAGTTATAGAAAGCAGAAGTGAGTGTGTTCTTACACTAATGTAACACTATACTGTACAGGTGGGAAAGCTATAACAACACCATAATCACTTGTCAATTGTTACTTAATTGGTCTCATACAACCAAACACCTATTATGGTAGCATCAATTCACCTTATTGCATAATTTGTTATATACAGTATACTATACATTTCGAGAATCAACACTCTGTAGTCTCAATTTAGTAGGCTTGCATGGCATTTAAAAAGCAGGCCTATGTACTATGGATTCTTAATACTTTGACATACCACTTGAAGTCATTGGGCAACTTAAGCACAATGCAAATTGTTTGGAAATTTTATATCTGGAATTACCAAACCCACATCAAATAGTTTAACTCACTTCAAGGTTAATTTAATTCAGTATTCTTTTTAGCTCGACTTTTCGAAGAAAAAGTCGAGCTATTGTCGTCACCCTGTCGTCTGCGTCTGCGTCTGCGTTTGATAAGTTTTTCGGTTAAGTTTTATTTAAGACAACATTTCTCAAAAACTATTTGAGGTATCTATTTGAAACTTGGAATACTTGTTCAGTATCAAATAGGGAAACCTATTACAACAAGGCAAGTAACCATGTCATTTGTCATTCCTGAGTTATTGCTCTTGTTTTGACTTCGACTTTTCAAATGAAATTTCTCAAAGACAACATTTCTCAAAAACTATTTGAGGTATCCATTTGAATCTTGGAAAACTTGTTCAATATCAAATAGGGAAACCTATTACAACAAGGCAAGTAACCATGCCATTTGTCATTCCTGAGTTATTGCCCTTGTTTTGACTTAGAATTTTCAAATGAAATTTCTCAAAGACAACATTT